>DWON01002745.1:0-19757 GCA_018251015.1 Phocides pigmalion okeechobee
TTGTGTCATATCTCCTACACTTTTACAATATACAGTCCGCTATATCGAAGAGTGCGAGGCCTTGAGTACCGCACACACAATATTTACTTTTTTCGCCAGTTACTTTTTTGTATTGTTGTCTGAATGTATGTACGTACAACTCGCGTCGCGTAATGGTCATACACGGATATCTAGACACGAATAATATATTGTCTTTGGATTTGAATATTTCCGATCTGATTTGGTTTTAAGGTTGTAATCAGCTACACACACATCTCAAAGTCAAATTTAAATACTTTATTTTAAATATAATTGTAATGTGAAATCTGTTCATTGCCCTTAAACGTACACTGATAGATATACGCTGGTTTTTCTTCTGTTACTGGGAGTTTTATACTTGTCTATGTTTATGTATAATTCTATCGTTTAAAAACATAACATCCTGGTGCAATCTGTATCTTACATTTGGATACATTAGGGCATTGAGCGCACCTAAAGGAAACTGGCACGTCCATTTAAATGTCCGCTTGCGTTATCGAGAACTACTCCCGGCAAAGGTTGCGCGGGGAAACAGTAGTTTACACAAGTAAATATGCTGTCATTTATCAGTACAATAGGGATTTTCTGGATTTATAAGCTGCATAAACATCACTAACTCATAGTCATCCCTGGTGGGCTCGTGTTTCCTTTATTAACACATTACCGTCAGGTCCGAGTGTCCTTTCAGATTGAGACGGGTTGAACCATAGTCAACATCGCTAATCAAATCCGGTTTGGTAGACTTTACACACCTTTCAGAACTTTATAAAAAACTTGCATGTATTACATTTCTTGCAATATTTTCTTTCACTATTAAAACAAGTGATAATTATTTTATAATTCGCACATACTCGTAACTTCGAAAAATTACGTGCCAGTGATTTAAACTCCTGGTTTCCCGATTACCAGGTAAATATGACACCCTTTAAATAGATGTTAAAGTGAAGTATAATTTTTTTATCAAGCAATCCTTTTTCAAAAACGGAGTAAAATGTACGGAATGTTAACGTTGCTAAAACCTGGTGTAAATTGGAATCTCGGCTTTAGGTACATAAGGACACTGAGCGTATTTAAAGGATGTTCATTTTACACGTCCGTTTGCGTTATAGCAAACTACTTACCACAGTAATCACGCCTTGACGGAAATAGTATAGTTTTCTAATTTGACAATCTGAGATTGTTTTTTTATGGAAAAATGAGTTAACATTAAGACTCATTATTAAATTATATCTCTCTTTCCGACCGACCGGCTTTCGCGATTCGAATATGTAATATTTTGAGTTATATAAATATTAAAAATAGTTACTTATTATGCTGTGACGCTTAAATTGTGACGGAAAATCGTGAGGAAGCTTATGTAACGTAGTAAAATCTGTGTAGTTTGAACACGGAGGAATCATTACGATAACCATTTATAGCATGAAGCAATCAATACATTTCGATGGAAAGGTTTAGTTGCCCACATATAAATGGGTAACTACATTAGTTCTTAACAATGCATCTGGTTACGTTCTTTGATAGGATCTTAATTTTGTTCACCAACAGCACCATCACCATTACTTGCAGCATCACACCATCACTCCATCACGACCATTTAACATATGACGTGCACGGCTATACTTTTAATATAAAAATAACCGTATCATACTTTTGTGCCAACCTAATTTAATGATTTGGTGCCTAAGATCAAAACCGCTGGTCTTTGCATACGCTACACTGAAATATGGTATTCTTGAAATAGACAGAATAATCGGTTCCTTAAAACAACATTGAACCAGCGTGAATAGCTTGCCGTGGTAAATCGCCTCGCATTGAGTTGATGCTAATTGAATCCTGAACCTTATCTCATCCAATTCTTTCCTACTAATTTTAAATCATATTCCTTTATTAATTAATTCGTTTCAAAGTTTTAAATCAATTCGAATGCTGCTGCATGGCTGAAACAATAGTAAAAGAATTTCGCCAAAGTTTTAATTAAAATATTTAAATACTTATTTCAATCGAAATTTTAAATTATCCACCGCTGTATAATAAGTTTAATCTTTAGACAGTGTATATTTAACAAAGTTTAATATATGATTAGATAAATAGAAAAATAAACCCACATTTTTTTTTATTGTGTTTTCAGATAAGTGCTAGCGTAATCTCAATTTTTTTATAAATATCTTAACCTCATATTTGATGCTCATACTCACTTCTGAAGATGTTTCCTAATGTACAGATGACGTATAAAATTTACAAAACAAAAATTAGGCTGCTTCGTCGGTTTAGCGACGTCACACCGCTTGGTAAAATTAGAAACAGACACATGACTTTTTTAAACCCACTCACATACTATATCAGGCACAGTTAAAATTGAGGATTGTATACGTAAATGACGTAATGGCCGTACAAAACGGCAAGAGAGATAGAGATCGCTCCCACATTCATATGTGTCACCTCATTTGATATCGAATCATTTCCAACAATGTTGACGACGGATTTAAGCCCCGAAATAGAACCTAAACCGCCAACAATGACGGAAGCAGTACAACATAAAAAGTGTTACGAGTATAAAGAAAACATTATACAATAATATGTGTACCAAAATTAGAATATTTGTAGCTATTAAGGAACTAAGTTGACCCACAAACATTACCGATTTTGGAACACGGCTAAATGATCATAAATAAAAATATACAGATTCAAGATATAGCCACTGATAGACGATACTTGCATTAATCTTCTAAGCGTGATTTATACTGGGTGTTATTTTAGTTTTAGTATAAATCACTCTAAAGCCGTTGCACATTAATTTCCTACAATAACTTGGGCTTGTTAGAGCCGGTCTACACCTGTTTGTATCGTTATATTAATTGAAATGATGATTAAATGAAATTTATTTTGTTTTGAACACTGAAAACCAGCAGCCGCAGTGCTTCTGCGCGACGGCACAAGCTGAGTGTGACCCTTTTCGTATTACAACAATTTTAGTGTTTGTTTTAGTTTATACTATTTTCACTTTATAATTGCATTTTTTTTTGTTTTTGTTTAACACGTTACTTTTAAATAATCTGTATCTGTTGGTAATACGAAATAAACGGTTTATCTATCTATCTATCTGTCTATCTTATTATTTACGCAAACACGCAGTAGGACAACATATAGCAGCTTTTCGGGTAATGATAATATCCTTTACGAAAGTTACTTCAACATACGAAATCTTCAGTACATTTTCTTATTTTACTAAAACATACTGATTAATAAAAAGCTTGAAAGTAACGACTCGACACTCGTAGCCTAAGGATAAGATTTCCTGTATAGTTGATACCATGGATAAACACAAAGACAAGTACATAAACTCCTAAACCCAGAAATGAAATCTAAACACATATTTAGATGTCGATCCGGCTGAGCACTGACCCCCTAATTTTAATATTTGTCACACCGTTATTATATCTAAATATCATGAATATATATATATTGATACCGAATCATTTCCACCAATGATGACGACGGATTTAAGCGCCGAAATAGAACTTAAACCGCCAACAATGACGGAAGAAGTAAAAGTAAAAGTGTAAAGTTGAACGACGCTGCTGGTGACAAGAGGGCTGGCTCATTGTTTAGGTTAGGTTTTTATTTTAATTAGTTTTAAGATTTTCATCATCATGAAAATACATATATACAAGTTGAATTTATGATCTTATTAGATTATATCACTTTAATATGAATACATCCTTGAATGCTTACGTAAAAGCTCGCCAGGAAATCAAATTTTCACCTCTGGAAAACTCAGACATGGTTCAAGTTTGTTTATCAATTCTGAGCGCGAAGCCAATCCGTAGTAGTTTCGTAGCTCGTAGAGTCTGTATATTTGCTCGGACAATTCTACGGGACATTGTGTGTGCACACCTTAAATGATTTTCTTAAATAACGACAACACGATATGATTTCATGCGGACCACGACATTACAAGTATAGGTTTTTGTACGGATTGAAGTATAATGATATAAGACTTTTCCTAACTACATTTTTTCTTTTTTTATTTATTTGCTAAAACACCAACAGCACATACAGATCTTTCACATAATAATTTTTATACTAATACTATTTATAAACTGGTATATACTCCAATTATTGGCATGTACAGCATTCGTAGACACAATTGAGGATGTGACTATATTAAAATTATAATTTTATTAATTAATGATGATTAATGATTAATGAACTTACTCATTTAGATGTATGATCATTTTTTTCTTTAAAATAACACATGAATTGTGAAAAATATCTAGGTCTGTATTTGAAGCACGCATTCTATTGTACTCAGCACACATTCTTGATAAGGGAGAAAATTTGAGGAGGTTTGTTCTACTTGCGGGGGTGTAGAAAATATTTGTTATAGGACGTCGTGGATATTGATAGGGAATACTGATATTTATAATATGCAGCAAATTCTTGCATATTATCTGATCAGATTTTTTTTTTCAAAAAAATAATACTGAATAGCATATGACGGCTATTAAGTGATGTTATTTTTAAATATTTGAGACGAAGATCATAAGTAGTACGATGATTTTTCAACTTCGCTCTTTAAAAGCAAGTCTTGTTACTGTTTCGGTAAGATAGAACATATCCAATATAATAAAAACATCTTCAATTTGCATTACATCGTGGCGTATTACTATATGATAAAATTTTACTCCTTGCCTCTTTGTTGAGAGGATACACGATTTACGATTCAATTGTAGTTTATAAACGTTTCAAAAGAAATTCTGTAATACACGTATTTTGATTAGATTTTTAAATAGTTTCCATTGGTTACAACATCACTGTAAAATTTAGTTCAGAAACTATATAATTGTGAGAATTTAAAATTTACCGATAATTACAGAAAATATTTCGTGCCAAATTGTACTCAAAACAGGAAAATAGTATTGGAAATAGTAGTTTATGTATTTGTCCGGTAATATCACAAGACATTCGAATAACAAACTTTAAATATAACAATATATTTTTCTATAATAACTACGAGTAACCTACGAGTCTATTCGCATCTTAATAGAAGTAACAAATTCCGTTTTCCGACAGGCTGGCAGCTCTGACAGGGAAAATAGCGTAAATTAGAAAGACAATAAATTAAAAACACTTCACAAAATAACTTGAAGAAAATAGTAAACGTTTGAAAAGTACTTGACATAAGTAAACAAATAAAAATATTTTAGCGAATTCTGACCATTAGGCAAAGTAAATGTTACTTATAAAACTGGTAAGGTGTATGAGAAATTTTGTGTAATTAATCGAATCTATTTGCTAACATTACTTTAATGGCATACATAATGTTAGAAATAATAAAACGTCAGCAAAGGGTCCGTTATAATGTATTAAAAAGCGCGCTTCAATTATATAATACTTTTAGCAAGCTAAAGCGGTTTTGATACCTGGAATAATAACGAAATATAACACGCTACTCCACGAATAAGCATACTATAATTGTTATAATTTTTAGTAGCACGCTATCAGCCTATAGCGATTTTGAACGTTACTGGTTCAAGCGGACAATAATTGTGATATACATCCGCTCCATCCCTTCTGCACTAAAGTGCAGTGCTGCATCCAATGTGAAAACGCGCAAAACCTAATAACCTAACCTACAGATATAAACTAGATGCTCTAGAAAACTGGATATTTCGTAACAAATAAGTCTAAGGCAGAGTTTTAATGTTTAAGTTTTAGTAAACAGAAACTATGTATAATAAATATTATTTATGTTAAAGGAGTAACCAACGCGATATTCAAATCCAACCGTAAAAAAATAAGGCCCCAATTGAGGTGCCTAGATGAGTTTGTACTCCTCAGCACTAAAATAGTCATCACTTTTAATTGTACTCGGCAATCACACCTCTCTAACTAGAGACCAAGGGTGAGGTACTTTTCCGGTTCAACAATTATTGTACTATCTTATTACATATTTAGTCACACCGTTTTCTACAACAAAAGAACACTTGAAAATCCCCTGTTGTGTCATTTCCATAACAATTTGTATGCCTGAACCCTTTTAGTAACCGTGTGTATCAAATATTATAATAGAGACTTCGTGGAAAACTCTTCATTTTGCCGACAACCACACTTAGTAGTTATGATCTCGTTGCCTACGAAGCTCTTATAATGTTACTTACTCTCATAAACTGTAACATAAAATTAAGAATTTACGTAGAAATCCAAAACAATTTCAGTGTGAAAATATAACAGAAAGTACCTGAGGAACAAGGTAGAGAAAACCTAATTCGCAAGTTACGGACTATTATCATTTTGCCAAATGAGTCATCATAACGAGAAATATACTTAACGAGTGTTCAAACGAGTTATTTGAAGAATGAACGTAATAAACTCACTGAAGACTACTTCGTGGAAGATGTATAACGTAGCTTCAATTTAGCTCTTTCTCAAGGATGCTAAGAATTTTCGTGTATTTTCTTATTGAAATATGTAGCTTGTTTTCGATTACTTTAACTAGTTTATCGGAAACGATGATGTGAAGCAATTATTTTGCGTTTAAGAGATGCTAGGATTGTTATATAAAAATACTTAATTTTTAATAGTTTTTATGCGAGAAGAAGAACAAACGAACTCGCAAACCACTTGATGGTAAGTAGTCGCAGCGCATAGACATCCATTTACAATCGCAAACACGACCGAATTTCTATCTGAGCTCGAACATTGATGCGTTGCTACTCTCGAGGACGAAGATGGTCGCCTTGCTTGAAAGTGTAGCCGACAACCGCACCTCTCCAACCGAAACACAAGTAATGCTTTACGGCGGATTATGAGGGCGGCAGTGGTACTTCCCCGATCGAACTATAATTCTCCCACCTTTAGTTACTCATACCGTATTTATACCACGATAATTATACCTTACAAAGTACATGACGTTTTAAGATCACACATTACGCTAAAACAATGAAAGTACAAAGTTGTTCTTAAAATACACAAGTAACAAAGGGAAAGAAACTTGACTTATGATAACGGAAATATATTTCCATTATTATAATTTTCCCAAGTGAAATATCATCTGCAAAACATACATTAGCTAATCGACCTCAAGACCCTTATCTGTAACAGGAAAAGATTCTACTGTTATATTAATTCTGATTCTACTGTTATAAGTTTATCGTTTATCCTTGTTTATAATTTACATTCTCGTTATTGTTTTTGATAATTAAATTTTAATACGCACATAATCCCATTGAACTGTATGTGTGTTTTAATGTATCTATGAAAATACACTGTCTCTTATATAGTACATAGCATATAATAACCACAATGGTGTGACACTTAGTCGGTTGCAGGACCGAATGTAGTCCAGACATATATTTCAATTAATCTCAATACTGATTGCTCATTTAGTTGCTTGAATATCATATTTATACATTATGTTATATAACGGGTACTTACGATTAACGATTTTTTATTTTTTATTGCCGATATTTTGCCAGTTTCGCCGTGACCACGCGCCATGCTCGAAAAACCGGCGAATAAAAATCAATAATCGCTAATCGTAAGTACCATAATATAACATAATGAATGGATTCCACGATAATATCAGTTTAAAATCATAATCGTATTTATATTATGTCCATGATACCCCCACCCCCAACAAATGAAATTCTAGTCCCGGGCTATGATTGTACAAATTATTACCTTATCAATATAATGACGATTTTAAAGTAGTTACTCACAGGCGTATAAAAATCAAATGCATCCTCTTTACAAACGTAAGCGTAATATTAAGCTATGAACTTTAGTGATGAATTTACAAACGGCATAATATTTGAAGGATGAATGCAATAAGCAAGCGGGACTATTTCGTTACAGCGATATTACGCGGCCGGGATCTAGGTGTTTGTTCAAGGATGTATTACGATCTCGTGTTGGAAATAATAAGAAATTTCATATTCTAAAGTTTGAACGCCCTTTAGCATTCTACAATCGCGAAGGTTAGCCGAAAGAAAATGCTTAGAATATTCACCATGTATTTTTACTTTAACGTAAGGTACGATAACAATAAAATAAATAAAAGATTTTCTTTCCTTGTTGAGTAAATTATAATGAATGAGACGAAAAATATAGGTATGACATATTACTTCATTCCTATATTTTTCTACATAATTAATTTAGTACATAACGTATCATGTCGTGATTACTTTGACAAACGATTCAAATTCACAAACCTTTTATTTAATATTTTCGCATAAATTACCTTCTATCTTTACTTTAATAAAAGACAAGGTAACTTTTAATCTGCACTTATACAGAATGTGAAATAAACCTATTCCCGAGGATTCCCGTGCACTTTACCATGGGGTTCTTAAAAGTTTTTACACAAGAGCTTCTCTTCAGAGCCGGCAATAAGTTGATGGTATCTCTGTAGTTGTAAATGTCTATAAGATAAAATTGTCACAATTCATAAGTTGACCTGTATATGCTAGGCTTAAGTCGATGTTGGAAAAAAAGGTGAATCAATAACATTATGTTATTTCCAATATCGGGGCTCCTTTCAATCCTGTAATAAATCAACTTGGCTAGTACACATATGTTTTTTATTCTATTAGGACCAAGTAAAGAAGTTTTTATAAAAGAAAACTCTACATAGTGGAATATAATTTAATATTTTAAGTATTTTCTCTTTTTCTTCCATACAATCAGTAATACACATTCGTACAGTTTGCTAAATAAAACAAAGGGAAAATTACTGAGATTCTAATTATCAAAGTCATTCTGATTCCTTGTGAATCTCTTAATTGAAGCAGGCAATAATTCGAGTTCTAACTTTACGGTTATCGTTGCGCGAAGCCTTATCAATTCGCTTAAAGGCAGTCCTTCCGCTTCGGGTTATTAAATGTTATTATTACCGTTGAGCTAAATGGCAGGATGTTGTGGAAATATTTGAACAAGATGATACTCTTTGAAAAGGATTTATAATGACCTAAATAAATGTTTCTATGTTTATATGCATCAGAAAACAGTGATAAGTGATAAAAATAGTGACAACCTAATAATAAGACACCGGCTTGTCGAACGGTTGTCCCGAGAACAAATCCTTGGCTGGTACCTATACTTTTTGAAATATATGCAGGTACTACAATCAAATATTCCTTGCTTTAATGCTAAATGATCCTCATCTCCCTCAATTGATCCACCCTCATAATCCGCCGTAAAGCATTACTTGTGTTTCGGTTGGAGAGGTGCGGTTGCCGGTTACACTTTGATGCGAGGCGACTATCTTAGTCCTCAGGAGGAACGCATTTACGTTCGAACTCAGATAGGATTTCGGTCATGTTTGTGGTTGTACGTGAATGTCTATGGGCTGCGACTATCAGGTGGTTTGCATGCTCGATTGCTACTCTTCTCATATAAAAAAATAGACCGTGTTTCCTTGAGAAATCTCTGTTAAGTTATTAAAGATATTTAAAGTATCCATACGCATTTGGGCAACGCGATACTCTTAGTCTTAACTTTTTTCATTCTTAGAAGACGATTGGATGATAATTAGTGTTTTTTACATTATTAGATAATTATATCTATAGTAACTTATTTAACCTCATTATCACATGAAGTTTTTGTTTATTCAATAATTATTAATGTAATTTATTTGGGCAAGTTGCATATACAGTTATTATAATATTGTTATAATAAGTATATATTTTGAGCAAGGAAACATTGCGTAACGTACTTATATATGACACTAATCTTTAGGGAAACAGCAGGAAATATTGCGACATTGATCAAGAAACTCATAAAATACTTACGGCCCTTCTAATATTCCATATTTGCACCATAAGAAATGGAAAGGGCAATCGGATTAGATCCCCTGAACCCTGCCTCCCCTATGTTTGCGTGTTTGTTCCGGCCTCATCGCCTAATGGGAATTTAAGTAGTTTAATATTGTTGCAAACGATGAAATGGTTTGCACGAATCACTTTGTAAAAGTATGACGATCACAATGACAGTGACAATATCTATATAACTTTACCAACGTGTAAATATGCAGAAAATGTTGTCACAAGTCACTCTACATATTTGAAACATGCAAACTGATTTTGAATTGATTATAAGTTGTAATTTAGGATTAAAAAATTTGTATATTGTGTACTAAGTTGTGATTTTTTAAAATATTTGTTTTCTATTTCATGGTATACAAAAAAATATATTCTATATATTACCATACAGCAATATTTAGATATTTTTTCTTATTATATTATTATAATATATAGCTGATACAGGGTAGCGACCGTTGTGCCGTATGTTGTTAGTCCATACAAATAGATACTAAAGCGTGCTAATGTATATTTCACATTCAAACTTATATTTTCTGAATTTAAAATAAATAAAACAAATCAATAAATCTTATTTAGTTAGTCGATAGGGATTTACGTATTATTTTCTGGTACATAGTTACTCGTAAGTTTAAAATACGTTTCTAAGAATTGACCTTAAAGTTTATGTAAAAAAGATATCTGTACCATTATTTATCTTACAAACAAGATGATATGTAATGTTTTGGAGACAAAGGTTTAATATGTGTAGAGGTCGATCGTCATACGATCTAAGAAAAGGTCCTGAAATTATACGTTAGTTTGGACAAAGGTGCGAGATCAAATATGTATATAGCTTAAACAGGTCAAATTTTACACATGATAATTGAGACCTTTTTCTCTGATACTCTGTTAGTTCTCAAACGTATCACTAAGACTAAGAGTAATACACATGGTAAAGTTACCGGCTGTTCTTATAGTATCGCCATCATATATATGAGTAGGAAACTAAGGTCTTTTGTTTTTTTTTATTATGAAAGAGTAAGAAACGGGCATCCAGGCCACCCGATGTTAAGTGGTCACTGCAGCCCATGGATAACCACGTCTAATCTCAAACAGAACAGAAGTTCTATTTTAGAATGGACGCGGATGCGTCCCTACTCTTGAGGACTAAGATGGTGGCCTCCAATAATGTGTATCCGGCAACCACAACTCCCCAACCGAAACACAATACATGAAAACCATGTTGCTTTACGACGGGTTATGAGGGTGGCGGTGGTGCCGCTACAGGTGAGCTCTAACGGCTCTACCACCTTTAGTGCAAGGAACCTGATGTTAAGTAGTCACTGCAATTCGTGGACATACATATTTAAGCTAAAATAAGACTTAAGACCTATCTGAGATCGTGCATAACTTGTTTATGCGCTTCTACGCTCATTAATGCGCTTGAAAATCAAAAGGAAATTTATATTCTATTCTCTAAAACTAGTTAGAGAAAGTAAATGGTATACTTAACTCCAATTCAACTCACAGTATGGTATTGTAATCTAAGCTTTATTATGTTACTTAAGAGTGAATTAGAACGCGTGGACCACGCGTCGTATACCTTTAACTTACAAGTTGACAAATTCACTCTTAAGTAACTAAACATAAAGCTTAGATTTCAATGTCATACTATAAGTTGAGTCTGAGTTGAGTCGCCGTTGACTCGGTGTGTGCGAAGACAATTACACTACGTTACAGTGGTACATATTTCTTTTATGTGAGAAGAGTAGCAAACGAGCATGCAAACCACCTGATGTTAATGAGTCCTAGCCCATAGACATCCACGTATAACCACGAACACGACCGAAATCTGAGCTCAAACGCAGATACGTTGCTACTCCTGAAGACTGAGATAATCGCCTCGCTACAAAGTGTAGCCGGCAACCGCACCTCTCCAACCGCGACACAAGTAATGCTTTACGGCGGATTATGAGGGCGGCGGTGGTACGTTAGTTGGTGTCATTACCGGCTACACTTACAAGCGAGGCGTCTGGCTTAGCCCTTAGGAGTAGCCACACATACGTTTGATCACTGATAAGACTTTACAGTTTAACTTTGGATATCTGAGATGATTTGCACGCTCGTTTGTTACTCTTCTGACATAAATAAAAACCATATTATAAACAGAGTGGTGGGTGGATTTAGCATGGGATTCTTATTTGACAGCCTTGTCCGGTTATAAATTTAATATACAATCAAATGTCACAGCTTTTGAACAATATTAAGTGTTGGAAGTGATGGAGAAATCCATCATCCGACATGATGGATTTTGTTTATAAGATTTAA
The DNA here is from genome assembly GCA_018251015.1 of Phocides pigmalion okeechobee. Taxonomy (NCBI): domain Eukaryota; kingdom Metazoa; phylum Arthropoda; class Insecta; order Lepidoptera; family Hesperiidae; genus Phocides; species Phocides pigmalion. The sequence continues at coordinate 12,147 of DWON01002745.1, forward strand.
CAGCGATTTTTAGCATTTAAGACATTCTCGGAAGCATTGTTTTTGCACAGTTTGTTCGAAACACATTTTTTTTCGGTAACATCTAGTTACAGATAAAAAATACCATGTGTTTTGAAAAAAATAATTAGTTAATTAATTTGGTGCAGGTACAACACGATTTAACCGTGATTTATGAAAGGCGTATATGGAAAGAATTAAACTCATTGTAATATTTTGTTGTTACTATCTTTCATGCGTAACTTTGTTGACATAATATTAAATAAATAGTTTCAATTTATCGTATCACTTACAAATATTACGTATAAAAATGTAATGGTTTCTGATATAGTCGGGTGTTTTAGCAAACAGACAGAAACACACAGACAAACAGGTAGAGATACAAGCAGACCGATACGTGAGAACCGGAGTTTATATATTTATTTTCTAAATAATTCTATATATATGTAATTCTTCTGTGTCTTTGTCAATAAACACGTCTTTAACAGCCACACTGATTTGAATAAAACTTTTCGTGTGCATTCAAGGCGGTCTATGGATGGTTTTGAATTACAATTATACTTTGCTGGAAGTATAATTGATTGTAGATTATATTTTGATCTGCATACGCCCTCTACAATCCTCGGTCAACATTAAAGATAACAAAATACCGTCTGGAGACATCACAGGCGAGGACAGGAGGTCTGCTGGACCTAGTGCTGATATAAGTAAATAAAAAAATAATAAAATAGTTCATTTAATTTGAAATGGTAATACAAACAAGTGGCACGGACCCCTGTACTGGTTTAGTAAACCTGTGTAACTGGGTACCCCGCTCTTCCAACGTAGACAATATTAACATTTTGAATTCTAAAAGATGTTACAATGTAAGCAACTATAACTAAGTAATATTACATATAAAAGATAAGTATAATTGTTTATCCATTAGGTTCAAAATGATTCTTAAGATGTATGAAAGATTGAGTGTGTGTGTGTGTGTGTGCGTGTGTGTGTGTGTGTGTGTGAGTGTGTGTGTGCGCACGCGCGTGTATGTGATATATATCGGCTTATGAATATTGGAAATAAACTCGCACATAGCGCGATCGCTTTACCCATGTACTCGTACTAAGCTTGTCAGTGTCATTCAACGCGGCACACAAAACGAGTTTCCGAGATAAGCACTTCACCTGTCGAACATCTGTCCTATGACAAATAGCATGTTTATTTATACCATGGTTCTCTATGGATTTGTCTATGTATGTTAATATTCATATTTTCAATTCCTGTAACATAGAAAACCGTGACCTGTAACCTGTTTTCGTGATACATTTTGACGTTCTGCATTGTTACAGCATTATAGTACTGCTGCATTTTAATTGGACGAATTTGGAAAGGCAGAACCTCTATTTTGAGGCGTTCCATCTTAGTCCTCAACGTTAGGGACACATGTATCGCCTTTAGGTCCACTGCTTAACATCTGATAGATGATCTGATCTGATATATTTGAATTAATTCTAACCGGGTGCCATGAATTTTGCCTTATATATTTTCGAAATATATTGGAAATTCGTATAATACTTATTTTCTTCATAATAACAAAGCAGGCTCCATTTTTTCAGTAATTACCGAACCCTAAAAAAACAGATAATAGGATAACAGGTAATCTAAAACATAATGAGCTTAACAATGGCGCGCCTACCTAGAAATACTATAGATATTTATTGAATAAAGAAAAGGTCAAATCAGAAAATGAAATATTTTTTATCTGGCTATGAATAAAAAGGATTGGCCCATATTCCACCACATTCACCCAGTTCAGATTGGAAGACTTCATACAACCTTTGAGAACCTTATACATAGGTAGCAAATGACAATAAATTTCTACTACTAAAAATGTTAAGTGAACGTTCAAAATATATAGTTAAAGTAAATTTTAAAACAAACCACAATAAGTGAATATAGCATAAAAATGCCCTTTAATTAAGTTTATTTAATGTTTTATTTCCTCGTAAACGATTTTATATCCAGTGACGAAATACGAGGCAAAGAGGGGCATCATGTGAATGCATTAATGTCGCCAGATCATAATCCTGAAGGACGTTAATATGAAACGTGATGCCGTGCCTGCGCGGGAATGGAGATAAAATGTGCCTTCTTTTATAAAACTCCTCGCCAGCCTATTTATCCACTGAACCAAATTGAAAACGCGCATTGTTGTGAAAATCTCATTCGCATATTTTATGTACTATGCGGTTCTTGATAATGAAGTGATAAACAGATTCATCTCACGGAATAACGACCAGATAACGACATTAAGGTTTATCATCATCGTCGATCCATTACTGTGCACTGGGCAAGGGTCGCCTTTTAGAGGGGGAAGTTCACGGTCCACCACGTTGGATAAGTGCAAATTAGTAGAATTAATGCATCTTTAAGAACTTTATGGAAAACTCTGCAGTATGCAAGTTTCCTCGCAATTGTTCCCTACTATGAAAGTAAATGGTAATTGATTTAAAATACGCATATATATTTGAAAAAATAAATAGACGTGTGTGCCACAGATTCGAACCTACAACCTCTCTTGTGAGACGACGAAATCATACCACTAGACTATCACTGCTTTTGGATCAAATGGATTGTCAATAACTCAAGAGAATTCCATTATTTCTAAGGCACGCTTAGAAAAAATGGAACACTCATCTTAGAATATCATAGCCCGCTATCCAGGAACTGTGATATTTCTAAACAAGAAATAAAATTAGGAAGAATGTTCGGCTCGCAAATAGAGTTTACTCCTTCAGTACGTAAATACGAAGAGGCAACTTAAAGGTGATTCCTTCTTGTTAACACTTCAATTTAACTCGCCATAAATTTTGCATACCAGCCTCTATACATATATGGAAATCGATGGTTAAAGAGCAAACTGCCAATACATTTTTATACCAATATAACAGACTTTATACTTATTGCAACGTGAGAAATCATTTTCGTGGAATGTTGATTAAGCAGATATTTTTCTGTAAGCAATCATGAGAGGCATGAATAATTTCTTTCCGAATAGAAAAAATCATCATAATCGATTCCCGGTGTGAAAAGTAATCGCTGAACATGCATCAAAACATTTTGATGAATTGATAACCCTCATCATTTTTAAAGTCAGAAAAAAATTAAAAAAACCGTGTAATAAACAATTTCAACATATATATGGTAATTGGAGAAGCAGCTACTAAGACTAACTTCGATTATTTATCAATTACCGCTTAAGCTTTCTAATTGGATTGAAATGAATATCTTTTCTAAGTGAATACTGTAAATGTAATTCTATTTTCATCATTCAAATAATTTAATTCGAAAGTTGTGTTCGCTTTAAAACATAGTCAGTTACATACGATTTTAATGATATAAGAGGTCTAATAATGGTTAAGACGCAAATTTACTAATTTATTTATTAATTTTCTCCAATAATTTTACATGACAGTCATGTTTAGCGAACTAAATAGTTCTAAATATTACATTGTTATATTTTATAAGTCTGTCAGTGCCATCCAGTTCCATCTACATATCATAAACGGTTTGAAAAAATTATACAAAGTAAAATAAAAATAACAAAAAAATCACGAAAGGTTTTGTGATAGTGATTTTTATATATTTATATCACGACATAATTATGTATATTTATATTACGATACAATACGATATATAATATAGAGCTAGCTAATCTAGTTACCTAAATAAACTATTTATTTGAGAAAAATCTTTAGCATATTTATGAATAACAGTGTCATGACCACTTTCATCATCACCAATTCCTATCAATCTACGCTATACTATTAACATGGCATTTGATATCGATCAAGGCCATTTTAATTTTGCGAGAAGTTTATTGTGACAGGCGTCTCAAGGCTATTGATTTTATGAATACGCACATATTTACGTAATAGTATTTCTCATTTGCAATGAGGCAACTGATAGCTATCTCTACGGCAGTGCAATTTCTTGTTCCTCTGACGCTTGCTTGAGTAACCATAGCACAAGCAATAGCACGTGCGCTAAAACTAGTACGACATCAACGCATGCCGCTAGCGCAAGTTGAACCATTCCCGGTTCGGTGTGTTCGCGTGCAACATTTCATGCAATTTAGTGAACAAAATGGCGGAACCTCATCTAACCTAACCTACCCAGGACACCTTATGTAATTGAACTAAGATAAGTATACCCACATTATATAAAATGGTCACTGCCGTCCCTGAGATTAGTAAACAATCCTTATAGATCAAAAAACCTGTCTAGGATTCTTATTGTACATGAAGTATGGTTATCGTTATCCATGGACGGCAGCACCATTGCATGTTGACTACACACATGTGTCAAACTAGATCTTTGTCGTAAATAAATAATAGTTAAAAAAAACTAAAAAACACGCTTTTATAAAAAACCCAACTAAAAAAGTATAAACAAGAAAAAAATATATTGAAATGCAATTTTTTTACTATTTTTTTTCATATTATTGCACTGTCGGTCCTTGATACGTGTGCAGAATTTTAAATTAATCAAACTTCTGGAAAATGGTGAAAATTATGCTCAAAGATTCCATTCCATACATACATACAACCCAAGCTAATAAAAACGTGTTCAAAGGGCTCGAACAGTCAAGCAACGGTCTACCTTATTAATTGTAACTGTAAGTTTATTAACGGTGAAGCAAATACCGAGTTACGTAGTACATATATTGCAATAGTTATTATAAGTAGGTAGCACGTTTTGGTGCAATGCATGTAACACCGTTAAGACCATTTGCGGAACTCGATCGTCTAAGAGGTTTCCGCATCTGCCTGCAAACATAAACGTCCTAAGTAAATATTGAATTTCATGGAAATGTAAGACTAGATTTAACTGGAACTTGGGAATTGACAATTTTGTATGGATAATATAAGAAAATTCTGCATAATAACAAAGTTGAAAAACTGAATTTGAGTTTGAAGATGCCGTGAGAATGTTACCCGTAACGTTGCAAAATAGTTTCCAGTAACCAGTGCAGGTACTCGTTGATGACAGTGACTATTTAACAACAAATAGACATGGTTATTTGGTACTTCAATTCTATGTATAATAAAATAAAAATGTATAAATAACTTTAACAAACAAGAAATAATCTTAATGTGTGCTATAATATGATGACGTAATAGGAAGCGAATTCTATAAAAGAGAATAACTTAATCATAGTATGGATCTACAGTACTATTTACGATATGTAATTAAATATATATTGTAATCAATCTGAATTTTCGAAGTTATATCCCTATAAAAATTAATTATCATTTGCTTTAAGATATGTAAAATCTAAGAATACTTAATTGGTAAGTGTTTTGGATTATCCTTGTTGAACAATAATGGGTTAATGATTATACTATTCTACCATTTCTACAGATTTTCAGCTTCTTAGGATGTTGACTAAGGATGACCAAGGCAAATAGTATTATGTAGTATGAGATAAGGCACTGAAGACGATCGTTCCTTAGATCGGTAACCGCTACGAAATATGCATGAGGGCGTCCGTCTACCGGAAACATTTGGTAGTCAGTTACGTTAGCCTAATGACAACTACCGTAACGGACTATCATAGGGTAATACTTGTTACTATTCGATCAAAGCAATTAGAAGACTGATAAAAATGACATCATCGGATAAATATGCACGTATTGATAGATAAAAAAGTGAAAGTAGACGTAATTTTATCTATTTTTTAACATTTCAATACAAGGACTGTGGACTGACTTAACGTTATTTGAAAAAAAATCAGTACCTAATGTATTATAAGGTTTCTCACGAGGGTCTACTTGACGGCCAAAGTGAGTAATGATTAATTTCTAATACGTACACAACTTAGAAAATAACAGATACGTGCCAGGAATTCCAGCAAGATTAACAAAAACTAGAAAATGAAAACATTTTATTATGTCGCAAAAAATCACGTAAGCGCATTTGAAAGTATGATAGTTTATTTTATATTATCAATTTCTACCATTAAATTGTTTATTTCAAGTACCTACAAAAAATGTAGGGTAAAATGAGCCAACGCGAAACGCCTGACAGATATAAAACATTTAAATTATTTTCAATCATTCATCTCCAAAATATGGAACTCTCTAAGAGCTACACACACATCAATGTAAATCTATAGTTCACAGTAATCAGTGTCCTGTACCTTTAATATAGGTTTTACAATAACTGAACTTATGCCAAGGAGATTTCCCGGGAAATATTATTTCTTACTTGTGTCTGTCCGAGTAGGAAAAATCACATCACCTTTTAAAGTCACACGTTTCTAAACGTATAAAATACAAGTATCTAAGCTATGTTTATTAAAGGATAAAGCGTATGGATAGGACCGTTTAAATTCACTCCCTCTTTATTTGACACATATTGCGCTGCACTTCGCAATATAATCTGGCAATTGGACACTGCAACGCAATCGCTTTACTGCAGCCAGTTGAGCCAAGCTATTGTGATAGCGGCATTACTCTACGAAGGATAATGTTACGGCGCTGACGTAGAAAATTGTATACAAATTTGAAAATCCTTGAATGATGTGATACGAAAAATGAATAGGTAGAAAATAAAATGGATGGTAAAATGTTGCGCACTTTTGCTCGTTCTTTTTCAAGTTTATCTGTCGTGTTTTTGATATCGTGTAAATTTATATGTATTTTAACCAATACTAAAACGTGACTAAATAGGTCCATTGGAATTAAGAGCGAAAGTAATCCTATACAATAGATAACATAAAGCATAAAAAATACATTCTTAGCTATGCCAAAATTATATTAGATATTATTTATAATATGCTTAACTGTATAAATGAAGCTATAGATCAAAACGATTTCAAATTGTTTTCAGACAGTACAACCAAAATATGAATACGAAAAAAATGTAAGGCGGTTTATCTCTTAGAGCATCAGCACGCGCGCTTGCAATCATTGTAGATTTTAAAGGTGGGAGAACTATACTTCGACCGGGAAGGTACCATCGCCGCCCTCACCATCCCCCGTAAACCTTTACTTGTGTATCGATTGAAGAGGTGCGGGTGTCGGCTACACTTTGAAGCGAGGCGAACATCTTAGTCCTCAGGAGTAGCAACGCATTACGTTAACGTAGCAAGCTCAGATAGGATTTCGGTCGTGTTTGTGGTTGTAGGTGGATGTCTATGGGGTGCGACTACTTAATATCAGGTAATTTGCATGCTCGTTTGCTACTTTTATCATATAAAAAAGTTTGTGTGATTGTAGTTAATATTAACAGGAACCCATTGCATTTCCACTGCTGGGCACGTTTTCTCTCAGAACAAAGGGTTTGGGCCATAGTCCATTACACAAGCCAATTGCAAATTTGTAGACTTCACGCAAGCAAAGTGAATCAAGTCAAGCTTCACTAAAGCAAATGAACCCAATATATTTTTAAGTTTACGGATGAAGTATGGATCGTAAATATGTATGAGAATTCTGTAATGTGATTCAACATATATCTATACAGTGACTAATACTAAACTATGTTAACTAACCCTTTGAGCAAATTAACGTCATTAATTAGATGATTAGTGGGCAATGTATCTAATTACTAAACGATTCCGTTTACGGT
>DWON01002746.1:0-19756 GCA_018251015.1 Phocides pigmalion okeechobee
CAAGCATAGTTAACTATGATCTTAAAATTCTTATTCTGAGAGGAGACGTTGCAGAGCAGTGACACGGTCATGAGTTTATATAAATAATGATGATCCGTAATGTAAATACGGCATGTGGTCAGCCTCGAATAACATTATTTTCCCCCTTTCTTCCCGAGGGTGTGGTAAAAGAGACAATCTCTAAATCAAGAAGTGGTTAGTAACACCTACAGCTGAGGCCACGTGACTGCAACAAAACCTTTGTAAAAAACCGCTATTACAAAGGCTATTTACATTTAAGCTGTGGACTTTTAACGGCAGAGGGATGTATGGAATTCGTTTAACGTAAAATGTCGCTTATATAATATATACCACAGTTATAGATATGCTCTATAAAAGATTAACCTACCTACCTAATATAAATTAATTACGTATTATCCATGAGGTAGCATGTACATATTAGTTGCAAGACACGAAGATATGACTCACCGCCCCGTATTAGGTCGGAGTTAAAGTTTACTCTTGATCTTACCTATAAACCGGTGTTCCGGTGTGTATTATATATGTATGTATGTATGTATATACAAGTCAGGAATACTGTCACCGGAATATTGATTGGAAACTGTTATACATATTAAACACAATTATAAATTAGGGTGTCTGTATGTCTGTTACCGCATCACACGATACTACGAGAAAACATCTAGGATACAGTATGCTTTGCTATACTACGGAAGATCTTAAAGGTTCACGCAGACGAAGTTGTGGATACAGATTATATTTTATATAAATGATTATTACATTTACTCATAATCGTCGTAAAAAAATCTAGAAGTATGATTATACTTTTGCAGGAAAATTATTGATTTATGGTTTCATGTTTTATTTTAGGGGACGTGTGGACTTTAATTTTAAAAATATATAGCATTCCACAATTCCAACTCTTTTGTACTTATTCTAGTAATACAATTAAATCAAAGCAATAGCTCTGTCATTTTGTTCAGGGTTCTCATTACTCATCCTGCAGCAATAAACTACCTATTTACTTTCCTTTAATTTATACAAATTGTTATCCTCGTACAACCTGTTTTTTCCACTATGACATAATATAAAAGTATACCTTTACCAGGGGGTTTCACGTTAATCAGTGTCCTTTCTCTTTAATTCTACGAAGATTAGGTATTTACTATATCCGTCGAATTTAATATTGTTCAAAAAGTGAGTAAGTTAATTTTAACATACAGTCATATAAAATAACATGTTAATATGAAATGTTTAACAAAAATAATATTTGAAAAATTTTAATAATTTATTTTATTACAAGAGAATATAATTCGTAAGTAAAGACAAGCTTTGATTTTAATAATTTACTAATATTTTCTTTCATACATTATTAAAAGGTGGTAGAAATATTGGTATTACCTCTACCACACCTATTTATTCCTGTTTCAGATCAGCTGTTTTAAAACTCAAATAATACTTTAAAATCGTTTTTAGTTTAGCCCTCACGGGTTGCATTAATTCTGTGGCCGACCTCAGATAGAACTTCAACATGTTTGGAATTTACCTTAGATAGGCTTTAACCAGCGGATTTGCCTGCGAAATAAAAGCTACACACCTCGTATAAATGTGAACATTAAAATGTCCGCAGCTTGGTTCCACAACTACACGGTGTAATAATGTACAACCAATAATGAGGCCAGAACCATACGTACAAATACGTTTAAATTTTAAGATAGACATCAGTATTTATCACGTTATAGATAAACAGACAAATAAAAAATGATTTACTTTTATATAAAGGCAAGAAAAAGGATGTCCAAGGGCCTGCATTGACCACTTAGCATCAGATGAAGTACTTGTTTGTTTACTATTTCCATATAAATAAAATCTACAAAGAATCTTAAAGAAATAACTATAAATTGTACTTAACTTATAAAGCGCACGTAAATAAAAATGCAGCTTTTTATTTCGTGTAACTAAATAAAAAGTACACATACCAATATTTTTAATGACACTACATCTTAGAAACATCTGATATAATTATTTTGACCGCACTTTCCCAGGAGCAAAATTAATAAATTTCTGTGCGAAATATTAAAAATCTTGAAAAGTAAAACTGTTTATTCGAGTTTGCAACTGTTCAGACTCCTTTCTTAATTGTCCTAAGACTGTAAAATATTTGTAATAAAATTCATGTAGAAATTAAAGTTAAGTAAAATCGTATACTCGTGTTAGAAAAAGTTAACATAAAGTGGTCAATTGGTCATCAGGAAATATTGAAATGACCTTTGTAGGTATTCCGGGAGAAAGTGAAGGTACGGCGTGACAGGCGAATCATCAGCTGTCTCCACGGGACCAATAACGTAAATAGCAAACACTTAAGTAAGCTGACCATCTTGTTACAAGAACAAGAACATACTAAACTATCTATTTTATATATTTGTTAGTGACCATTAGTCACCATTTCGCGTTGGTGCAACAACTGCCTTCCTAATTGCTTAGGTAAGTAATACAATAATGTTATTTTTAAGAAAATACATTGAGTATTTTTACGTGAAACTGGAAGTTGTAAAAGTATGCAAGAATTCATATATTTCTTATATAACTTTTGTTTTCTGAATAAATTATTAATACTTACCTATAGCCTTACTATATTGCTGACCGAATTTCAACCCAGAAAAAATCCTTAACAATTGATACGCTGACTGAAATAAAACTAAGTAAATACTCAAACTCTTATATATAATAATAAATTATATTGCTTTTTGAGTTGTATGTTAATTTCTCGATAAAAGTATCCAACGAACAACAATTTTCAACGCAGTGAAGAAAAAATAAGCCATGCACCGAACGTATTAAATTACAACACCAGTATATTAAGAAAAAGGGATTTCAAAACTACAGGTATACATGATCAGGTATCAGTTCGTGACTGTAACCTAGTATGGAATTGGTTTACGCCTGATATAGATTACAGACGATGTATTAGAGTTACCTCGTAAATCAATAAATCAGTACTGGGCTTTGATTATCTCAAGGTTGTCCAAAACTTGTAACATACAAAGCAATCATATCCAAAGTCTAGATTTGCAAAATGTTCCTGCAAAAAGTTCGACGGATTTCACGTTCACGAATCACCAAGCCCTTCGAGGCGATTCTCACTTACCCATAACATTGTATCTTGTAAAGCATTCTTAAATAAAATATACATGTCTTATTGACAACAACATGTACATCATAATATCTTATTTACATGAGTATTATGAAATTGAAAAAAATAAATGTATTACAACAATATTTGTCTGACAAAATAAAACTTATGAACATTGTATAAAACTGATTTCTACGCAAATAGTACTTATAATATTTTTAAGCAGAATAATAATGAATTTAATAGGTACTCAATATAGCTTTGCGCTCCTTTCTATAATGATTTGTAAGTCTTTGTCATTGATGAATTATGCCGGCGATAACACAATATATCCTCCAATTTGCAAATTAAAACGATCGTGATGCTGTAAAGGATTGCGATCGCCGTTGCACTCGTGAAGGGCGATCGACTTCTTGCTCCGCTGTGCGATGATCCGTCATTTCAATTAACAGGTACATAAACTACTTTTACGATAGACTCACGTCTACGATTTTGTTGTAAAAGCTTATAGTGGAGCAGGGTCATGTCAATTAATAAATAATGATATACTTGAGGCAGTTATATTAAATATGAGAAGAGTAGAAAACGAGCACGCAGGCCACCTGATGTTAAGTAATTGCTGCAGTCCATGCACAACTTAACTACGTGTACACGCACTTGAAAACTTCTATAATAATTATTGGCGCCGGCATGCATAGAAAGTTAAATGGCAAAGCTACAAGGTTTATGCTGCAAATTTATTTCGGCACTAGAACTACAATTCAATTGAGGAAGGACCACCACTGCCCTCAAAGTTCACCATAGAGCATTTCTTGTGTGTGTACAACGACTACATAACATCGGGTGGTCTGCATGTTTACTAACCAGGTTTTCTATCAGTAATACTACTTATCGGTGACAAATTCACACAAAGCGTTTGCAATGTGTCACTTCAACACAAAATGGGCCAAGTTCACTGTTTCAAAATTATCGACATGTGTTGCTACAGTAATTACCTACTGTTGGCAGCATCTTGACCTTAATGTATTATTGTCAGAAAGATGGAGCACCTCGATATTATTTCATCGCTAACGAAGCGTCGCTGATTTGCTGGATACGTACGTAGATATGTAAAATGAAATAGTTAAACACATTATTAGAATTGTAGGTTGACACACGTACTACGAAGGTTTCGTAATGCTCTTGACTAACTACATGGCTGATTAATCATCCAAACAAGTATCCTTGTATATCAGCATTTTTGACTCATCAGAAATACATTTCTTGGTAGGAATAAAAAATGAGAATATTTTAACCGATAACATAACAACAGATTTTCTTATGAAATTGAGGTAGCAAACGAACCTTCAGCTCACTAAATGGTAAAGCGTCTCTCCCATAAACATCTTTAACCAATCTTATATAGCTGACTCGACAAACGTTGTCCTATCTTAATTATATATAATCAATTCGAACGTTAATAAATAAAAAAGTATAATAAAAACATTTAAGGCGAACTTTTAAACGCGCGAATTTCATAGTGAACTGTGATGTGAGTAAAATTTCAATAGTCACTACATTTTCTGAAATGTTTTAAGTTTACGCGGAATTTTCTATTTTTTTTTCGTAAGAACCATCTACAAAGTATTAGAAAATCTATCAAATAAATATGAATGAAATCGGTAAAGTCGATCTCAAGTGATCAAGGGAAATAGGGATCAATTTATATATGTATTTAGATAGGAGTCCTACCTAAAGTCGATTTCTGATACCTTTCTACCGAAACGCAAAAAATGCTTAATTTTTGAAGCGGATGTGGCGGTTATACCATCCCGGTCGATGTGTACAAGTTAAAAGTTATCTATGTTTATATTTAATCATACTAGCATATCAATATATTAAAAAACATTCGATTATGCTACATATAACATATGCATATGTGTATATATGGTATGTATTAGCATAAGTTATGCATAATATGTATACATAACTTATGCTAATACATAATATAACCGAATGTTTTTTTAACATTTATGAAACGAATGGGCCGATATCAATCATTAAAAAATCACGGATGTGCCGTAGTTGTACACTTGCTTATCTAGGTACTAATTCAATAAGTAAAAGTTACATTACGTCTACATATAACATTAAAGATATTGTATTAGCACCTTTCTACAAACAAAAACCCATCACAAAACACAATGTTTAAACACTGCTGTATGTAGTAGCTGTGGTTTGATAACATTGCGTTTTTAATATTAAATATCCAGTTGAAAACTTGAACTAATTTGAATTGAAGTCGTATTAATTGAAAACGAATATAAATTGGTCTAATTCCGAAGAGCTTAAATTGAATACTTTAGTTTTATAGCGTCAAATGTCCTTGATAAGTCCCGTGATTCGTGACAGCTGTTAGGCTGACATGACAAAGACAAACTCGTGACAAATTCACATCACTAGTGTTTTGTACCACGCAATACGTACCACAAGATGGTGCTTTACCGATCAATGCTTCTCGCGATCGACAGTGAAATTTTGTAACACTAAACGATCGTAAAACGGCCAGTGCATCTGTAATTAGAACCTGCCTTGTATAGTCACGATTTAGGGAGTCGTGTATAATAATTTGTAACAACCTTTTTGACAACTGATGGATGTCTAGATGTTTAGATAATGTGATGCTAGAAATTGGTAAAGATTTTCGGTATAAAAGTATATATCCATGTACATAAAGGAAAACTAGTTCGGTATAATTATATACAATTCGTTATTTCTTTCACACGAACTGATGGTACGCAGTCACTGTAACTCCAAATAGAATAACGGGATCGCTTTGTAACGTGGTTAGAATATAAGAATATATACAGATATAAATTATGTGCAATGGAGCATACTTTCATATAGATATTTTTGAATTAGGATGACAGGGAGAGAAACCTATCAGAAGACAAAAGATCGTCATAAGATTTTGTCCCGTGCTAAAATGTCTATCTACGATTCAATGAAGTACCTACCACCGCCACCCCAATTTCTAACGTAAAGCAATACCTGCGTTTTGGTAGTAGAAGGTGATTGCCGGCTTATTTGCAAAGGGGTAATAACGCATATATACAACCTACTTCGAGTTAGTCTTTGGTTCTATATAAAGTTGTGCACAAATGTCCATGGTAAACTATAAACATTTAGATGGAATGCATGCTCTTTACTCCATTTTTATAAAACATAAATAAAAGCCATATTTACATATACGCTGAACACACAATCCGCCTTTACGAATTCGCTGCAGTTAGATGATAACTGTAGTAAAATGTAAATTGTGTATCATATTTGTAAACTGCGCAAATGGTGGGATAAGCATTCCGTTACAGTAATATAATGTAAAATAAGTTCTTCAAAACTCACAAAATGAGTAGGGACAGCAAAAACTTTGGAATCAAAAAAATATAACGAGTTCACTGCTGCTATAAGTTTCCATAATATATTACACATATTCTGCTTTTTATTTCCTAACTTCCTGATTACCAGCCATTATCGTAGAAAAAAATTAAAAGTTAAGTGTTGATTACAATCAATTGTAATTATGTTATGTGCCTAATCACGCGCGATGACTTCTTGAGCTCACTTTAATATACTTCGTGATTAATTAATCTATATTTCAACTCTACATCATAATCATCACTGATGTAAGTACCGAATCCTGCTTTGTTGTAACGTAGTTTTACCATTGTGATAATGATTCTACTTTACCTTGGTTTAATGTGCTCACATGGTTCCATTAGATGGATCTAAATCGTTAAGAGATCTATTTGTTATGTGTACAGTAAGGTCACGGCCTACGTTTCTGAATATCTACGTCTTTAAAGTTATAGTTCAAATATACTACTACTATTACCATGATTCTGTCTATATTTCCATATGATAAAGTACCACTGTCATAGCTAATTCTTGTATCCTATAATATCGGTGCTGGCTCACTTACTTATTAGATGACAGTTCTCACTAGTATCACACATCTGTAATCGACAATGGTACAATTTTGTCATTCATATGGACTAAATGATCGTTTGCTATAACAAATAAGTAATAAGAAATAAATATATTTTTGATACCGGTCGTTTCATTTACATCATTTATATTAGTCTTCAACTGATAAACCTACATCAATATATTTCATATTAAATTTAATTTAAAAGATAGAGCAGCTCTTATTAACTACATGTATGAAATTAATGTTTACAACATTTTCATGCCTTTCTAAGATAAACTAAGTCATTAATTGTAATAATTTACTTGCTGTGAAATAAACATACCATAAAAAGGATACAAGCCAAATATTAAGTAAATATTATTTATGATTTCTTTACACAACCATAAATAAAACAGAAGTTCAATGATTTGCCATATATGTACCAAAAAATTGAAATTAATAAACGACTTTGCATTAAAGTTGAAATTGTAAAGATTATTAACATAAAACACACGTGTTAGACATAAATACTTAATATTTACTGTAAATTACGCACTCATAATACTTAGATACCAGTTATGTTAATAAATTCATGACCTATTCATACTTTACCTTAAGAACTCGTACAGTACTTTACACCTAATGGATCATATCAAAATTAGTACTCTTAAAAAGACACAGATAATAGGAAATAAGTAAAGTATCCATTACTTAAACGGTGTAAATACCGATTCACAGGTACACTATGTATCAAAATACATACAAGATAAATATAATATAATGCAAGCTGACGTCGACTCTTATCAAAAAATATCTTGTTTTGGTAGAGAATAGAGATCTTCCAAAAATACTCGAATTGTTGGCGGATAGGTCAGATTACGAAGATCTAGATTCAATTAAATCCTTCCAACCACGCAACTTAACCGACGGTGACAGCAAATACCTTATTCCCTGGAAAGGTAATCTTATTTTGCAATATAGCCATCTTCGACAAACAAGCAACTTACTAAAGATGCTAATAAGTGGATAGTAATTATTAGGATATAGAGTTCACTTCGTAGTAGTTCAATCGAAAGTTTCCGATATGTATAGGTACAGTTTGAAACAGCTCGATAAGATCTTACACAGTCAAGGGTCAAGTTCCTGTCGAGTGATTCGTCCGCTCACCGTCATGTTTTGCCACTACGTAAGTATTTAGTAAGTAAACTAGAAACGAAGACGGCAAGACTTTGCCATTGTGATGCAATCATAGCGTCCTGCGTGGGAAAAGCTGAATGTAGCATAGATCAATTTACGTTTCTTTCTTATAAATAACTTGGAAACAAACATGCAATAATTAATTAATGAATCGCTACACCGACCAAGAGGGTCGCCTCGCATATAATTATAAGTAGCTAATAATCATCTCTGCGACCGAAATTAATAATTGCTTCACGGCGGATTGTGAGGGTCGACGTAGTAGCTCCCCTGTCAAAGTAGTTTTATGCACCAAATATGGTATCGGAACGCGTGAGTGCATTATTTGTGCGTATTGTAATGCCTTATTGACGTATACAAACAAATATAAAGGTGAGGATACAATGTGAACAAGCTTCGTTGATTATCTATGAAAACTTGATCAATCCCAGGATGAACCTTTCTTGGCTAGTGAATAATGTTAAAGAAAATGCGTAATCTGCTTAAGCATCTATTATGTTATGGTTGGTTAGGTTGCCAATTAAACATAAAAAAAACACAGAAGTAGGAACGCAATCATGTACCTACTATCTCTAACAGGACAGTCCTGCTGAGGATGTGCATGGACTGCAGCGAGTATTTATCTCTTCTGTAAAAAATCTTATATCAAATTCTGGTCAAAGCCTTTTTCAATGAAAAGTCGTAGGTTTTATAATATTTTATTATCTAAAACGCTGCCTACGAGACAACTCATGTTTTAACAATGAGATATGGTAACAGTATAAATATTAGTTATCTTTTTCGCCGATGGATATCATTTACGCTAATCTGGAAGGGATATCGTGATCATGTCATAGAGGTGATATGGGACATGTCTAGGACGTTTGAATCTACACAAAATAACCTTGTCAGGGTTGTATTCTATAGTCTTGAGCGTAGGGCGTAATTATAATGATCTTAATTGCATAAAAAAATATTACGACGCACATTTTGATCGTCTCTTACTCCTTCACGCGTCCTTTATTGTACATTGCTACTTTGTGGATAAAAAATTAATGATTCAGAATTTTCAACAGGATAAATATATTTTAATAGATAATATTATAGGACACGAAGCTGGAATCCTTGTCACGCCATGTCACAACTTACAGACTTCCTTCCTAATTACGTAAATTGAACCCCTTAAGTGTTTATATTTTCAGAAGTCAGTAACAAGACATTTGAAGAGAATATGCAGCGTTGTATTCTGCATAATTCAGATATCTGGTCAAGTGGTCGCTGGAACACAGTTCTCGTCGCACGTGAGTGTAAACACACCCGCGCGTAGTTTCACGCATGGGGTCGGCGACCCTTTGCCAATGCTCAACAGACGCACCTACCAACAGAGGAGTTCGTTTAAACACCTGAGGAGTAAGTTAAGTACAAGTAACTTGACACACTTATTAAAGGACAAAAATAGGAATCGGTCCAGCCTTTTGGTTAAACCTATTAATGAAAAAACTTTACACATACCTACATTAAAAGGTGATAATTTTTTTCATGGTTACATTCTCATTCCATCTGTTTTCTGCATATTCATATGAGTAGGTGGTAGTACTATAGTTCGACCAGCAAAAGCAACGACTAATTAAAATTAGGTGGTCTATACACTTTCCTATTCTTTAAACATAAAAAGAGCGCGACTAATTAATTCAAGGTGTCATGAATTTTTACACATAGTTCACACAGATTAATACAAAATTCATTATGAGGGCGGTTGTGCCTCGTTGTAATACTTATGCTATGCATTTTGTATGCTTATCTGTTTATAGTTATGTGAAATCATTAAAATCTAGTTTGGTACATATTGAAAGGAATAATTGATTAATCTAACATGAAGGAGACATAGTAAAATGATCCATGATGACCCAACATTTTGTACAAACTCGGAATCCTCCATATGGCAGACCAATATGGTCACAACTCTCGTAAGATCCGTTGATAGGGCTAAATAAAAATACTCCATAAGGAAATTTAAAGTACCACAAAAAAATTCAAATCAAACCAGATCAAGGCAACCAAACAAACCAAGAATTTTGCCATTTTTTTCTGAAATGGAACTAGCAAAGAGCTTGCAGTCCACTTATTATGTATGGTCACTGCTACCCATAAACATATTTTCTATTTTTACATTAGACTAAGTTTTAAGAAGCTTGATACATCAGTCTGATTTAAACCCAGAACGCAACAATGATAATGCAGTAAAAGCACAAGGAATTCTGTGCGTAGATGTCTGGATCTGTCAGTAGGAAACCTTTTATATAGATGCCTTTTTGTATATTCCAGGACCTGTAACGTCACAGAACCAGAGCGAAGGCCGCGGTTATCCCAAAGAGAAACCATCAACGCCGTTCCTGAATGAAGACATACCACGTGATAACTCATTTCATGTCTTACCATGGCGGTATAACAGTTATATGACGGGTATAAGAATAATTTATTCTTAGCATGCAGCCACTGCTGGAATGAACAAACTGACGAAAAACAATGCATGCGTGTTTAAGTGCAGCTTATTATTTCAAATGTACGAGGTATTTGTCCGAATATTTGTAGGTAGGTTCGTTATAGATGATATAGAGTTTTGAGGATGGTCGTACCCAATCTTTCCAAGTCCCTATTTGTCTTTAAGGCAATTTTCTGAACCTCGATTTTTGTTTGGAAAAACTTATATATGTAATTAACTGACATTAATCTTAATCTTTGTATACGGACGCTAAAACGCTAGCTTTGAACTGTATAGCAATACGTTAACAAAAAATAAATGCTTGTAAACGCCGTTACCTTATAACGTGATACTTAACATAATATGGCGTGACGTCATGTTTATATAGCCTACAACGAAACCAGAGATACAAGCATATAAAATTAACGGTAGTAAAGAAAGATAGTAGGATCAAATCAGTAGATTCAAGCAAATAAATACATAATAAACATAGTGAAATTATGGTTTAGCATCCGCTTAGTGTACTTCCAATCAGTAAAACCGACTGGTCATTACATTAAAGTGATTTAACTAAAGTAATACCCACGTGCCATGTCCCATGTACATGAAATTCTGGGATGAGTAGCACGTGACTAGAGTGAATACAGCCTACTTATCCGGACTTCTTGTCATTTTTCCACAATGGGAGTAACGAGTTTTGAAGTAACGGACGATAGGGATCTCTGAAGATTTTAGTACATGTGCTTTATAAAGCAAACAGCAGCTTGATCCGCGAAGACTAGGAAATATTATGCGATAGTGATGATATATGATATGTGATGTGTGATACGCGGATTCAGTTATGGGAATGACGTAACTACCGTCATTGACTAATTTTATTTTACAAAATATAATATAAATCTATATTAATGATCGGGTATCTCAGGAAGATTTCCATCGGAAACAATAAAGGGCACTTGTACACAGTGCTAAATTACTTTTGTCATCTTAACTTCTGCATAATAAACATAATTAATTAAAAATTATTTAGCGAGTATTCAAGATGCACTAAAATTCCTACGAAATAACATTTCTTTCTTTCCTTTTCTATATACATGCAAATTAATATGCAAGGAACGTCACTAGAACACCACCTACAGCAATCCTCCCAATTGCCTCTGTCGTAAATCGCATTTACGACGACAAAATTATGGAGAACCTTTCGTACGGATTCCCCTTCGAATATTACGACATTATGCGCACTTAGATATCTAGTCAAACTAAATTAATGATGACAAAAGAATGTAGATACATTAAAACGCAGTATCATAAGTAGGTAACTTACATCGAGATAATGGAAAAGTAGCTGAAACTTTAGTAAACTGTAATGTCACTCTACATTTATACCAATGCTTGAGTAAAGTTTAACGATCCAAATTATTCTATTATGAGCAACATAATACTATGCTTTTTGTTGAACTTCTATAAAAAAATACTTGCCTAACTACTATTATGCAACTTTGATGATGATTATTGATTTTCATCTATTAATGAAAGGGAAATCAATAAACAATATAACTTGAAATCTTATTAGGATTACCGAAGAGGCCTAAAATTCCTAAGAAATTATTGAAAAATATTCATCTACTCAACAACAGGGGAATAACAAATAATATCATTCTATTTAAACTGATACATGAACAAAGCTACAAAGATCCATATTGTTCCGTGATGAGCAATTATCAATTATTATGATTTTTTGAACTCCAATGAGAAAAACCCTAAGGCTTATTTGATTTGTCATAATAAACAAAAGTTTATTGACGACAAGTAACGATAACCTACAAAACCAAAACATGGCTCATAATTATTGTGACGTCACATCTTATTAGAGAAATCAGAAATAGCGTCAATAAATTTAAAAATAATACAATCTTTACCGGAGATCCGGCAAATGTAAAACATTGATGTTTATAATAACTGAATACCAATTATTAAATATGAATTAAAATAAATAAAATAAAGAATTTCTTTGTTATTTTCATCATAATAGATCATTGATACAGAAAATTAATTCATGAGTAATAAATTTACATTAAACAGCGCTGGTGGAGCGAAGGTATGACGGCATAACAGAGCGTCATGCAATTTCTCGTCACGCTACGTTGCTCTTACCCTCAAATCATATCAATACATGTATCACATCAAACACGTATGTTTGAATTCTTATAAATATATTTTAAATTATAAAATAATTATTAAGTAGATAAACTTTAGTTGTAAGAAATTTTAAAATGCAAAACGCTACATAATAAACTACATACATGTCCCGTGACGGACATTTCCATTGCTAAGTTTGGTATGGCCTTCGCTAACAACTACATACCTACCTACTAAATACTGGCGTCTCATCAAATTATGAAGCAGATTGTAAGCCCAGCTCATAAATTTCGAGTAAATAAATTGCTTTAGTTCAATTTACTACTTCAAATTGAGGATTCCTCAATATATAATACCAACGCATGCATCACCATATCAATGTTCGTATCGAAATAAATTTTATAGCGTTAGAACATCTAGATTAATTAGAAAATTTTATTGATAGCCGTTTTGTTGTACCACATAGAATAAATTTTCAATTAATTATAATAAGAACCAAAGTACTTAAAATATAACATTAAACGTTTGCTGACTATATCCACAAGTGAGTCGGCAATATTAATTCATAGGAGAAGCAACACTACTCACGACCTCAGATAGGAATTCAGGTCTGTTTGAGGTTAGGTGTAGATTTCCATGGACTGCAGAGGCCAATGAAAATCAGAGGGAATGCACGCTCGTTCACTTATTTTAAACGAAGAAATAATCATCACAATGATTTGATTAGGTACTACATATTCCCCATTGCAAGTATGGGTTTCCTCTCTATGAGAATTAGGTCATAAAAATATAAGCGTATTTAGACCTAATATATTTTTTGTTTTTAGTTAAGAATTTAACCTTTATCTGAAAACTATGTCAGATTAAATTTATGTCGTATTGAAACTTGGTTACAGACTTCCATCGACATTAGTGTTCACTTCCTATCAGGTAGACTGCATGATCGTTAGTCATTCCTATTTCATAATAAAATCGTTTCAAAATACATTATAAACTTTAAAATATGCTTAGAATATACCTGTTTTAAGAGCCCCAACTTCGTAATGCCCGTATATAAAACTGTCAATTTTTGTAATAAACACATAATTCTCATTTTGTATATTAATGATATATTATATTGATTTTCTATTATATTCGCAGAAATAAACATTCCCGTGCTGCCACCATCGCCGTACAAGGTGGATTCACCAGACCCCGAGTCGCTGTGGCCAGATGGCCTCTTCTTGCCACCAATCAACCCTTCGCGCTTTGAAGCTCATAGAAGATCGGACTCCAGCGCTACTGAGGGTAGTTTTGAGTCAAATAATAGTAAATAATAATCATCTATAAATACCTATCTACATTAATAAATCTCTAAGGTATGTTAGTATATTGAACAGTAAAAATAAATATTGTCATTATTATTGATACAGAGAACAATATCCTATTGGATTAAGTTGAATCACGCTTTTAATTTTATCGTAAGCTAAGTTATGAAATTAATGTTGTGTATACCACAAATAACTTTAGAATTTATTAAATCAAACATTGTATCAAATGCTATAGTGTATAGACACTTGATACAATATTGAACATTTCCTTGATTTATCTACAATTTCCTGAAAAAAAATTTTTATTTTAAAACTCTACTAAATTATTTTATTTTTAGGGCCACATTTATTTCAAGCCAGTTACAGTCTTGGAAATCAGATGAACTAGTTATTTTCTTAATTACGTTTTAATTAAACAGTCTCATTGTTTTTCAGGATTAGATCCCTTGGACCCGTATTTGCTGGAAGGCTCCGAAGCTGTTGCAGCGGTGCGAAAATCAACCATACATGGACATTTGTATTTTCACGATATTCCCCACATCAAGTCTTTATTGGACAACCAGGAACTCAGGACCAAGAACAAACTAAAGCCACATCGTATCGGAAGTATACGTCACACTTGGCCGTACAACCGACCTTAGCTACATTATGCCATGGGAGAAAAGAAAACGACTTTCACATGTTATACAATTTATTTGTAAAAAATGTAAAAAGTATATAAAAGTAAATTTTTAACTAGATATTCTAATATAATATATGGGAATTATGTTTCATTTTAAAACTGAAATATACCTCAACTCTTATTTATTATTTGATTATTTGCATTAACACTCTCCTTGCGACGTTCAACACTACTGTGTATTGCTGTGTTTATGTCGGCGCTACAAGACTGGGGGCAGACATTACGTCTTGTGTATTTATAGATGATACACAGATCCTAGAAAGTACAATATTTGTGTCAATTGTCGGCGCATCTTCGGTCTAGAGAAATAAGCTCTAGTTTAGTGCTGCTTCCCACAACGCTGGCCAGTCAGTGTCAAATGTTATCAAAATATCATAATGATCTGGACCTTCTATACATAATAGGAAATTATTTAAAAGTACTATATTATACATTCTGTACATAAAATAAAACATACTTAATTGTAATGTTTACAATATTTTATAAAAAATTGAATTGGAAACTTTGTTTTATTTTAAATAATTTAAACCATGGCCAAATTTATTTTATATTGGTACAAACCATATTATATACTAGCTCTACCTAAGGCTTTTATCGTGTATTCTTAAATAAAAGTAGCTTTAGTTACTCTTCATAACTTATGAGTCAATAAAACTAGCATCAACAATGGTTCATTAGACAATGGACGGATGACTTTTTTTAAAATTGCATTTTATATTTTACACTTTCACATGCACTAATAAAAAAAAACTATTGTTTTGATTGTATACATAAAACAAACAAATCAAATTGGTTTAATGATACACATGTATGGACGGAATATTTGTAACATAGAAAAAACATACGCCTATATTAATTTACATCATAAAGATTACAACATAAAGATATCAAAAATTTACAAAACTATACAGATACTTACAATACTTTATTAATAATGGAAAATCTTCTTATATTTCTTACTGACTACAACAAAAGGAGATTCTTAATTCGGGCCCATATTTTTATGCATTTAACTAATAACTCCTTAATTTATAAACCAATTTAGATTTTTTTTATATCGAAGGTTATGCTCTCCATTTGGTCTCATTTAAAATTGAAGGGGGAATACTGATAATAATGAAAGGACCAAATTTTTTAATGAAGTTTAAAATTAAACTGTGTAATATATCTATATAGAATCAAATAAAAACCCATTTAAAAGAAATTAGCATCCCTATTTGTAATAAACCAGAAATGCAATCAATTTTTATAAGTGATTTGGTTTAGTTAAAATAATACTTGTGTTGCACTATTAAAATGTAATTAAGTATCCATAAAAATCTCTTTAAGCAATTGATAAAATATAGATTAAATACAGCACAGATAAAAAAAATATTTTACTGTTACCACTTAACAAATTGAAAACAAATTGTCTTTACATTCCTTTCTTAAATTAGGAAAATGTACTTATATAAATTACAAAACCCATTAATTTTGGCACTAGTTGACAATTTTATATGATGATATTAAAAATGATTTAAATACAACTCAACTCCAATGAAAAACATAAATTCATAAATATCACATTAATTCAATCACATTTAAGAAATGGTCTAATATTCTTACCAGAATACACTATAGAGTGTTGTGAGGAGAGTAACAAGGATTAAAGAAGAATAAATGGGGGTCTTAAATGCTGAGTTACACAGATCACCATTACAAAAACACATGTATACTTTTCTATAATTCCACATTGTGTAAGCACATCTTTCTTCATCGTCGCTAGGAGACCTTTGCAGACACATTCTTTGGGTTGCAGCACCATAGTCTGAGAACATTAAATACAATGGAATTAATATAGGAAAACAATATAACACAATTTATCCCATCAGGTAAAATCAAAATAAATATATATTATACACAGTGATAGCCTAGAAGTAAAGATTACAATTTCTCGTGTGGAAGTCTAAGGTTCTAATCTCTAGAATGCACCTCTGATGTTTCCCTGTTATGTAAATATTAAAAATTTCTTATCACTTCCTTTGACGGTAAAGGATAAATCTGACAGTTTTCATAGTGTTCTGAAAGGCCTGTCATCTACCAATATGCGAGCTATAGCCCAATCCTTGTTGTAGAAGAAGAAGTGTGCTCAGCAGGGGACAGTAACAAGTTGATGATAATATATGTAATCCTTAACCAATTTTGGACAACAGCTTATAACTTTCAAACGGATAGGGGTTTCCCTAATGCATTTACATAATACCTTCATTATGGGAAACACAATTGCTGTTTAATGTTGCGGTTATACAAATCTATAGATTATGGGCGAACATATATGCTGTTTTTATGTCGGTGCTCCAAAACCAGTGTTCTCACAATTTAATATTATTTCTTGTGGAAGAAAACTATCTCATATCTGCAGAGCCTCCTTTCCCTCCATATGACAAAGTAACATTCTGCTCAGTTCTCTCCCCCATAGTGCCTCTTATAATTATAGGCATAGTTAAAGGCTATAATCATAAAATACAACAAGAATGAATTACCGTCAGTTCTAAATGCACCAGTAGTTCCTTCAATCATTTTGCCACACCATCCTGAGGGGCATGCCACCACATGGATACCCACTTCTGCCTCTGGGTCAGTCACATTGAAAGGAAATGGATCACCGCATGTACCAAGCTCACCCCGCGATCTACATTTCATACATCTCTTTTGTAAGCCTGAAATGATTTTTATTAATTCACATGATTTTTTTGATACAATCATATGATATTCATCTATGATAATGCATACATATAAATAGAAATATACTTAATTAAAACTATTATTTTGACAGATGGTAAAATAGACATACATGTTTAAAAATAATCTCTTATCTAATCAAAATTATTGACCAGTATTAATAATTATATTTTAAAATGTATACAAATATAAAAATTGTTTTATAAACTGTAATAAACTTGCTAAACTACTAAATAATAACAATACAGATAAGTAAAAATTGGTTGTGCAAATTGAACATAACTTGTTGGCGCCTCTGTACTTTTATTATAAAGAAAAATCTTTAAAACTTAAATTACAACACAAAAAATATAAAGTGACGTGACTAAAAAATTTAAATGATCGGTATTTGAAGACTTGAATATTGAAAACTACATTATTTTAAGTTTACGATTTTATTGTTTTGTTTATTTATGAAAGTCTACATTACCATGTTCTTATTATTCCATCAACACATGTTAATTTTCTGCAACATCGAAATCCATTTCAAACCTGTATGGACGGACCAGCACAGCTAGCATAACTCTCACTTTACCTTGGAAACATATCCGTGTTATACAATAAATAAAATACTTACCGTTTACTTCTTTTAATACTATTCCACTGACTAAAACATATAGTAACAGAGTTTTACAATACATTTTGCAATAATTAATGTATCAAATTTAAAAATATTAACTAAAGAAGCTCTTCATTTTGTTTGAATTTCTTTGCGAAACTTTAACTTAACGCAATTGACTCCACAACTTGAAACTTCAAGTAGTTTTGATTGAATTTTCATATAAAATTTTGTGTCAATGTCACTACAGTCTTATGTCAAGTTTTGGATTTTTAAGACGAAACCTTGTAGTCTATGAATAATTAATACATGGAAAAAATGCTATGGTTGGATTATTTAGGCCAAGATAATATGTATTGTACACATACTATTAAAATATACCCGGTTTTTTCTCAACTTTAAAATTTAAAATTATTTAGGGCTTTATTAACAATAAAATGTATCATTTTGATCTTAATGATATATTTTTAATTCACTATGAAAAAATAATAAACTTTCGTAACTTGTTTACAATTATACAGTACAAAATCATAAACTGATAGACGGTCATTTGGACTTCTCAAAAAGTTAAATACGTAGATAATAATTTAAAAAAAGGGTACCCATGCACAAGTCAGCAACACGGTTTATGGTATACCGTAATATCACCTGTATTGGTCAATTCCGTGAATTTGTTCAACCAATCATTGATATTGACAAATAGTAATTAAAAACTCCAAATCGTAAATTAAAAATTATATTTCAAAAGGTTTTTATAATGAAAATGGTTTTTATCAGTTTGAATAGTTAATAGTACAATACATACAAATAAATTATTTATATATATGTACAAAACCATAATCTAGAGAACAAAGTCACAAAGACAAATTTTAACAATGTCATCCAGCTGTCTTAGCGCTTGGCGCTCTCATCTTCAAATTCAATCAAATTTACGACATCAACATGGCGGATAAATGGGAAAGTAAGTTTGTTTACGTTTTTATTATATTAAATTAGTTACTTCACAGTCAGCAATACAAAGCAAATAATATTACAAGCATAAAATTATAAACTCATATCTGTATGCATGAGACGTCAAATCTCGCATAGTATCGAATGCAAAGTTCTTTTCATTAGTCAAAATTTGAAAAAATTCAAATTTGTGCACGAATTGTCAGAGAATTTTAATTCCCTTGCACTTGCAAAATTTCACCTGTTATTGCAATTTTGCACATTGGATTACTTTGAACAAATTTTAATATTATTTTACTTTATCTTACATTGACGTATATTTTTCATAGGTGGTCAAAATGTGGAAAGTCACTCGTCCAGATTACATTATAAAATTAAAGACGAACCAATGGAGATGGATTTGCCGGAAGAAGATGATAACCCACTGGCATTCGGCCCCGCAGCACTCGGCCTACACAGAGTGGGAACTAAGTTACCGCCAAAACCAGCGCCTAGTGAACCTGTACAGAAATTGAACGCTAGAGGGATGCCTGCTCGGATACGGAAAAAAAATAGGTTTATCTTTGTTGACGATTTTGTAAACACATCGCCTCCACGACATTCACCTAGGAGAAC
>DWON01002747.1:0-19754 GCA_018251015.1 Phocides pigmalion okeechobee
CGTGACCACAACCTATGCATGTCGTTCGAAATATCGCTAATCAAAAATCGTTAATCATGATTTCCCCGGTACATATTAAAATAGATATAGTTTTAAATTGAACGTACACACGTATGTAAGTATAGGATACGTGGGGTATTTTTAGTGAACCTTAAATGTAATACTATATTCATAAATTCTGTTTAAAAAACCGTTTAATAGATACCGAATTCGTAGTACCAGTTCTATATGAAATGGGAGAAAGTGGTTTTACAAGCAAGTGTTAGATTTCATTTCAACGTTCAAGTGTAACGAATTTTGGAGTAATTTGGAGCACAAATGCGTATTAGCTGCTTTCACATTTATTCTTCAGGAGTAGAGATGGTTCTTAGTGGGGTTTTATGGCACAAGTCTTCACATTTAGTTCGATAAGCGATACAAAAAGGCTTGTGTACTCTTTTGCTGCTTGACTTATTTTAAATGCTCATGCATATCACTGCGGACGGCCGCAGTGGTATGCTTGAGCATTCACCACCTCCCTCCCGCATGGAGGGTCGCTCCTTTTCCACATTGTCTGGGCCCAAAAAAAAGTGCGCCCGTAAGCTTGAACAGATTTGTATTATGTGTGCTAGCTATGTGCGTCACGCAAAGCCACATTTTACCACGAATTGTGACTATTACCACGAAGTTTTTTTTGAGAAATTAAGTGTGTTTATTTGATAAAAGATCTCGTGTACCCTTATTATTAGCTTATACAATGTTCTTAAAAATTGGTTAAAATGGAATAATATTTATAAATGAGCACATATAGCATACAACATTTGATTAAAGTCCTGTCTTAATATCCACTAATATTCATCCCACGGAAGTGTGTCGAGCCTAAACGTCATCATTACGTATACGAGTACAACGTTTACATGACTTCCTGTTCCTGTATAAATGTACCCGAATAACAAAGTAACAAATTTTGCTAAGCGTGGTGTGGTACCTGTAATACCTATCATATTTAAGAACTTAAGATATTCACATTGAGTGAAAAATGTTTATATTTGTTTTTATCACAAATAAAAATGTATTAACGTAATTAATAAATCTAAATACATCAGTGAACATTTTTAAATTAATTTTAATAAAAACCTTACTTAAATAATCTACAGGGAATCAATGTCGATGTGACATGGTGCCAATGTAGCTGGCCGTATTCCCGCGCTGAATAGTGATCGCAATTATAAGCATAAGTTATGACTTTTGTCACCAGCAGCGTCAATCAAGCGTGGTACAGTGATATATTTGTGGATTATATAATCGTAAATTTATCTGATTGTGTATCATGTGTAATCAGGACAACATGCAGCTTGGACTCGGATAAAGAATATCGAATTAGGTGGATGACATAGTAATACAACTTTGGCCTACGAAGAACATAGGACGCCTTAAATATTCCTAGATCAATTTAAATCAATAATATATCTGTATACATAACATAGAATAAACGCGACTACTCTCACAAATTTTGCCTCAAATTGAAAAAAAAATGGAACGGTCGGTAATTATTACGTAATTGTTCAAATGTAATCGGTGATCACAATCTTCACGTGCCCACTTAACATTCAAATAAAAAGCGAAGGTAAGTATTAAAAATATTAAGTAATTTGAGCCGGCGCAAGTAATGACATTACGATATATTAAACTTTCGAACAGTAGATGCTTAGTTACCGATTTCGGGATTGTGATTTATGGAGATTGTAAATTGTCGAGCTTATAGTTAATCGTTTTAATTAACTATCGTTTAAACATGTCGTAGTACCTGCGGCATCGTTTTTCTCTAATGAATAAATCTATTGTAACGGCGTTTTTAAAACGGTTTTTTAAATGTCTATTCGGTTTTAAAAGTTATTGTTCAAATTTTATTGTTAATGTTTCTCTACAACCTGTCGTGAATAAATTCTTGTTTTGATTGGGACTCTCTGAATTGCGGGCTGCGATTTCAAGAGGAGCGATCAAGTGAACCCGCGGGATTTCATTTATATTCGGTTTTAAATACTAATGTTTTAGGTTGGATTACCAATGGCTCCGTAATAATACCGTGGTGAATAGCGATCGTATTTCTCTACGTGGTACGTGAACCAAACTTTTTTGCATCTGAATATATAATTTTAACACTTATCCTGTGGCGTATATCACTGCTATATACTGCGCGGCACAACGTACTGCGGCTTGTAGACACCTATCTTGTACGAACAAATCTGTATGAATTACAGGCGAACACAAGTGCTGTGTTTTCGTCAGCGCTACAAGACTGTAGCGGAACTTACGTCTATGTATTCGTAGATGATATACAGACGCTAAATATATATTTCAGTGAATTGTCGGCGCATCTTCAGTCTAGAGAAATAAGCTCCAGTTTAGAGCCGCCTCCCGCAACGCTGACTCGATCTAAAATGAACGCCGCAGTCAAAGTGTTAAATCTAAATCTGTTGTCCCTTACAGTGTATCTAAGGGCCATTATAATGTTTACCTGACTTCCTGTTCAGCGTCTCCGCGCCTGAATAACAAACGATGAACCATTACCCGTGCCGCCGGAACGGAACGGCCCCTGTTGCGCTCATTACGTATAGCCGGAGAAATGTCTATTGCTTTTGAATTACTCCATTTTAATGTTAAAGGAACTTATTTTGCATTTGCTTCCCTTGTTAAAGTAATGCTGTCCATTGCAACGTTGTCCTTCTGTTTTTTCTCAATATTGTTATGACGAAATCTATATTTAATACATGTGTACCTAACGTAATAAACAATCTCTAAAACTGAATTTATGTCAATCAGTGTTATATCTTGTAGGTAGTGGTTATAATAATTACTAAACACGGCAAAACATATTCTGGAATTATGGCTTATTTCAGGCATGTAACGGAAAATATAATTTTATGTATAACGGTTTATTAATGTCTCACTAGTTTTATGGTACATAATATTACTAATAACCGATAACGTACAAGTACACGTACATCGTTAACTACATAAATAAGATTGAAACTTGAATTTTGAAAAGCTTTTTAAATTTTTAGGATTATTATATTAAAAATATAAGGATTGAAACATATTATTGATATGAATTCAAAAAGGTATGTTCTATCGAGACACGGAATGCACTTGCGTGTCGAATAAACGCGCTATTCTGTAGATTCTTGGCTCATAAAAACCAAATGCATCTTTGTACCGTCTAGTATGGCCAAGCGTAATGGAAAAAATTACTACTTCCTCAGTTCTTATGTTTTGAATGGTATTGTTCCTATACGTTAGTCTAGAGAAAGCGAAAAGGAAAAAGTTTATTGTTGCATTGCATTGAAACATATAACTACAGAAATATGTGGAAATGTTTTAAATATTTTATTCTTATATATACAATGATGAAAATCTTAAAAGTAATTAAAATAAAAACCTAAACTAAACAATCTAAAGGGAGCCCGTGCCCTAGCGGCATGGTTCCAAGAAATTAAAGTTAAATTAGATTTTAAATTAAAGTTTAAAATAATGTACAAGATTCGTTCATGAAAAAGACAATATAATATTGAATACTAAGATAAATATGAACTATTATATTCGTTTAATTTTTCCTTTTTACTTGAATCAAATAAAACACAAAAAATAATATCGTTTTTTTTAACGTTAACCATGTTCAAGTTTGATTTAAAATTATTCTGAATATCGCGCAAATCTGATAAAATCATATTATGAAAGTGTAGAACTTCGTTAATTCATATTTTTTCACTGCTATTAGATAAAGTATGTACGTAAGTAGTACCGGTATGATTTTATATAACTGTGTATGATCGATATTTTACCTAAAAGTATACATTGTACATATGGTTTGATTTAATTTTTCATTTAAAAGCGTTTAGTTTAAGAAAAATTGTGTCATTTCTCAAAATTGTTTAGATTTCATCACTTTTAATCAACTACATACATACATAGTTTTAGTGTTGAAGACGAAGAGTTATTTTTGTTTAAGTTGCCAATGTATGTAATGTAACGTTTTGGTCACTTCAGATGTAAGAATTACCTCAAAATAGATAACACACGTATATATCCAAATAAAGCTTTAAAAATACCATGAAACTTCAGGGAAATTTCAGGAAAAACATTTGGGTTGCTCACATTCTATCCTTGTTTAAATTTTCTATTATAGTAAATCACTTCAGTGAACATTCAACATAAATGAATAAAATAAGTGTGTATATAGACCATAGTGTAGTAATTCGATGGAATAGGAAATACCTGTTTGTAATTATGATTTACTCGCTGGTACTTGCATGGGCGTTAGTTAAGATTGATATCTACTTATGTTACTGTTGTAAATATTATTTCCTATAAATATAAATGTGAAAGTTCAGACGTTTGGATGTTTCTAATCTTAACTCCTTGACAGCATAACAGATTTCAATGAAACTTTGTAGGTAGGTATTTTATTTCCTACGTTAATATACTAATTACATTGTTTGAAGAAATACAATGTATAGAAGTATGAGTCCGACGTTATAGCTAATAGCGGATACAATGATTTTATAACTTTCGATTTTTCTGAATTACATCCGATACCTTAATAATTTCATTTTAGTATAATTACCCAGTAATTAATAATGAGTATTCGATTATTAAAATAATGAGTTTTATTTATATTATGTAAAATATAAATTTTATGGGTCGACTGTACACTGAACAATTTATGTCTTTCCACGATAAAAATATGCTTTTATAAATGTGCAATTACCTACTTAACTTCAAATGCTAACTTTTAGACGTATTGTAAGTATCCAGTTACCAAAATGGTCTTTCATAAACATGTTTTTATAAAACCGGGTCAATATAACTTGTAGTGTTTATAATTTCACGGATAAATGGCTACTATTTCAGATAACAAAAGAAAATTTTCGGTAGCAGAAAAAATGCAACTCTGCTATGATAGCCATGAAATTGATTTAACGATTGGTGTGACTGATAAAAGCACTCGTAGTAACTTTTTTTTTATAATGAAAGAGTAAGAAACGGGCATGCGGGCCACCTGATGTAAGTGATCACCGCAGCCCATGGACAACCACGTCCAATCTCAAATAGAACACAAGTTCTATTTAAGAATGGACGCGGATGCGTTCTTACACTTGAGGACTAAAATGGTCGCCTCCAATAATGTGTATCCGGCAACCACTCCTCCCCAACCGAAACACAATACATGAAGAACATGTTGCTTTACGGCGGCTTATGAGGGTGGCGGTTGTGCCGCCCCGGGCGAGCTCTATCCATGTTGTACGTACAAACAAGACTAGGGATGGAAATTACGTCTGTGTTACAGACACAGATGCAAAAGATTACACAGATGCTAAAACATGCAATATTTCAGTGGGTTGTTGTCACTTCTTCAGTCTTGACAAATATGCTCCAGCTTAGTACCGCCTCCCGCAACGTTGACAGAACTAACATATTATTTTATTATTATATTACATTATATTAGTTTATCAGAATTATGTTGTAACTGTAATTTTTTATACGAACTCTTTTGCCTGAAGGAGAAGTGTTAGAATCTGTTCGTTACCACCGCCTTGTCCATTTTCATAGTATAGTATAAAACATGTTTTGGGTTTTGATAGAGAGGTGTAGTTGTTGATTTACTTATAAATGAAGTGACCATGTTAGTTGTACAAAGTACATTCGCATCCTTGATTATCTTTTATCAGATATCTGGGAATAGGATGGACAATGTATTTACAATCCTCGTGGAAGTAATTGTCCAAATAACATCTCGGAAAAGGAAATTTTATAAGTAAAAACTTTGGATATATCTGCCGAAACAGATGTTGAAAGAAGCGAAGATTTAGAAGGTATATCTATTGTATTTTCAATAAAACAAATCATTTTCATTTTTGGAACCATGCCGCATGGACACGGTCTCACTTTATATTGTTTAGGTTAGGTTTTTATTATATTCAAAATTCTAATATTTTATTTCATTGTAAGGTATTTACATACACTTAATGAACATCATCAAGGGTACAATTTAAAATCAGTACATCGGCTTGGAGCGCCCTGTTGGCTAAGGTTGACCGGGAGAAAAAAGCCGGCAGAAAAAAGTCCCGGCACTCTTTTTAAATTAGTACTTGATAACATTACACAGTATAATTTTAGAAATATGGTGAGCACACGAGACAGCTAATCGTGTGTGTCAGACATATAATTAGTCTTAAGATTAAAAAAGAAATTAAACAACATATGTTAATTTTTACGTTTGCAAACCGATCGAAACATTTCGCAATTATCGTGAGAAAGGGAAGTGATAATATAAAAACATATTGCGTTAGATAATAATTACACTTGATTCCGGAAACCCGAACGATCCCTAGATGGCAGGTGTTTTACCGCCGGGAATGCCGGGATAGCAATTATAAAATAAACCGGCGTTGTAAAATAATAACTATGGGATAACGAACTTACGCATCACGCTTTTTATTATTTGCATATCTTGGGTTGACGTTGTAGGATATTGTAATCTGTAAATATTATAAAACATAGTCCCCCGTCGCGACTGTCTGTCTGTTCGTGATAAAGTCTAAAAGTACTGAACGGATTTTCTTACAGTTTTCAACAACGGGTAGAGTGATTCCTGAGAAAGGTTTTGGAGCATAATGAATATATAGAATTTAAATAAATAAATTCAATATATTCAATATTTAATAGACGTCGTTCGAAATATATGTTTCTAATTGTTCGTTTTGCAAGTAGGTAATGTCTGGAGGCATGTATCAAAGAACAATAATGTAAGGAAATATAAACTAATGCCCGAACGAAGCTGGGCCGGTCGCCAGTATTGTAGGTATATGTAAAATTTTATAGGCAAAGATTACAACTCTTGAGCAATCAACGTGACTATAGCCTGGTCCTAATTAAGATACATCTTGCCCGAGATTTGAGTTCGAATGCATTATCGTAGTTATATGCTTAATGAATTTTATTGTCGATTAATTAACTCTAACGATGATTCCGTAGGGAAGTTAAGGCTATAGCTAGTTAATCTGTGACAAAGCTTTACTGTCACCATGCTCTTTGAAGTACGGAAACTATGAAGATTTCCTACCAGCGAATAGACCTTCAAGAGCCGATTGCTCCTGTTGATGAACTAGATTAATTTTACTATGCCAATATCACAATGTATACATAAATCTAGGAGCGCTTTTGTTTTCTTCAAGATCTTTTTCAAGACAAATCCCCATGATAATCATTTGTAGAAATTGCTTTTAATGTGTTTTGATTCTCTTGCGATAATTAACTTTATCATTATCCGGAAATTTATTCTTTCCTCGTTAAAGAGAGAACAGGAGAACTGGATGTCACTTATCTTTCGATTGTTTTAAATTCTTGCAGTCCACAAGGTATTTCAGTGCGGCAAATGGAACTAGCATATGAATCTATCACAGTTAAAAATTATATTAAAATGATAAAGAATAAAACGATAATTAACTAAGACAGTAGGCACGATTTTAGTTAATTACAATCTTATAAGAGGCATAAATAAATGTATGTTTATACATATTTCTTTTTTTTTAATTCATGGAACAATACGTAAAAAATAAAAAAATATATATTTACTTACCTCACATCTATTTTTCACAAAAAGTGTCGAATTAGCATTGAATTGTAGATCACTTTTAACATTCGTTTAAAAATAACTTCATCGACGCACAGATATCTTAATAAATTAATTCATAAACAAAGATTCGTTTTGGCGCGAACGTGTTGACCGCGGCAACGGTCTTGCGTGTACCGGTCTGCACGGCGGTCTATGCACTGAATCTGAATGTTTTCTTCTTTCTCGGCGTACGCCCACCATCGCGGTAAGGTTTCGTTTCCACCTGTCGAGTCTTAACGGGATGCGTACGCGCAAGATCAGAAGCTAATTGGCGGTGAAAAATATCATGGAACTTCTGATTCAGTAGCGTCATAAATTTAAATTTATTTAAATAAGTATGAAAAATATTAATTGAATAAATACTATTTTACTACGTAACCTAAGTAAGTAAATAAACAAGTAAGTAATCCATTAATTATGTGAGGCGTTCAGAGAGGGGAGGATCTAAAACTCATCAAATCTCTTGTGGGGGACGGCGTGGGTCACGGCAAATATCTAATTTTTTTCGTTTAACAATTTAACCGGGGAGGTGCCACCGGCACCCTCTTATTCGGTTATAAATAAGTCTTATGCTTCGGTTGGAGAGGTGCGGTCGCCGACTATAATTACAAGCGACGCGACCATCTCAGTCCTAGGATAACAACGCAGCGTTAGTATTAAGGTCTCATATTTGTATCTGCTATATTTATATTCAGCTGTTTTCTCTAAAATAGGGATGGGCTGACGATTCACACACCTGTTGTATTTTTCAACATCCGTGTAGAGATTTCGAATACATTTTCTACATTGTATTATAGTTGCTCGTCCGGGGCGGCACCACCGCCACCCTCATAAGCCACCGTAAAGCAACTTATTCTTTGTGTATTGTGTTTCAGTTGGGGAGGTGTGGTTGCCGGATACACATTATTGGAGGCGACCATCTTAGTCCTCAAGAACATAGAACTTCCGTTCTATTTGAGAATGGACGTGATTGTCCACAGGCTGTAGTGACTATTTAACATCAGGTGGCCTGCATGCCCGTTTCTTACTCTATCACAATAAAAAAAAACATTGCCATTTATTACAATTCACTGAAATATTGTATATTTAGCATCTGTGTATCATCTAATGATACAAAGCTAACAGTGTTGTACGTCGCAGGGAACGTGTTAAAACACAAGACTTGTGTTTCCCGCTGTTAAAGTTTTAATATAATTCCACTTCGTAAATTTCAAATTTAATACTTGTTGCAAGTATATAAATTGCAATCAGAGATTAAGCCTGAACGTAGCCTTTTAATCATAGAGTATCGACAATCGACAATGACAGTGACAATTAGTCAAATCAATTTTTAAAATTGTCTTGTCTATGTCTAGTTAAAATTGATAATCAAAACATTGAATTGAAAATATTTTAGTAAATAAACAGAAAATTACATCTGGCACAATCATAAATGTAAGGTTTTAGAGTCGTTAAAGTACTTTCTGTTAGAATGACCAGAGTTATACCACCTCAGATGACATTACTTCTAGATCTGCTCAGTGAGGATGGAGTCTTAGAAAATGGTAATGTGAACTACGCGAACATAACGAGACAGAATTTTTGGAAACGAATTGCTGTACAATTGAATTCCGTCGAAGGAGGAGTCTGTAAAAATGCTTATAAATGGTGTAAAGTAAGTATATAGTATAGTTATTCAAACTCTTCATAAGTTAAATGATATATTACTTATTCGAATATAAAATAAGTACTGAAAAATATTGAAACCAATTCTTATATTATTTACTTATATTATTTACTTTTTTTTTTGTTGTACTAATCTATCGAATTAGGAATTATACTGTAATGCTAGATTTAGTTTTTGAAAAATAAATAAATAAATAAATAAATAAAAAAAAACAATTTATATGTGAGGTAGGTAGATTTGTGCCTACAGTTTAACTTTTGCAGTAGTGTTATAATATATTGTGATAATCCTGCAACCTATTTTTATCAGAAGCTAGTCTTTAAATGGAGCAAAAAAATCATTAAAATATTCATCTTCAATTTATGGCCTTAGGTTAATTTTTTTTTAATTACTAAGTGTTAAATTAACTATATAATGAAGTTATATACAAAACTTCAGCATTCTATGCACCACAGTTTTGACTGTGCATTGATCTCTGGGCAGTCAGTCACCCTCTTTCATATGATTATTATACATCATTTGTTGTAGATGTGGGCTGACTGGAAGAATAAAACTAAAAAGAAAGCAGATATATTATTTAAGAAAAAGACATACGACTTCAACCCACAGACGCCCATACTAACAACTCTCGAGTTAAGGCTGTTAAAAATTATTGGCTACCCGTTGAATGATAATGCAGCAAGTATATTATGCAACATTGAAATGGTAATCTTTTTAACACTAAGTATGGTGCTCATTTATTACGTCGAGTCAGGTTTGCGGGAGGTGCCACTCTGGAGCTCTTTTCTCTAGTCTGGAGATACACTGGCAATTCACACAAATACTGTATTCTTTAGCATCAGTGTAACATCTACGAATACACAGATGTAATGTCATCCTGCCTTGAAACACTGACATAAACACGCCACTTGTGTTTGCACTTAATCTATACAGGATTTTAACATACAATACTAGTGTGTACAAGCCACAAGTGCTTTTAGACAAGTAATATACACACAAAGCATTGAAAGGTGGTAGAGCCGTTAGAGCTCGCCCAGGGCGGTGCCACCGCCACCCTCATAACCCGCCGTAAAGCAACAAGTTCTTAATGTATTGTGTTTCGGTTGGGGAGGTGTGGTTGCCGGATACACATTATTGGAGGCAACCATCTTAGTCCTCAAGAGTAGGAATGCATCAGTTTCCATCCTTAAATAGAACTTCTGTTCTATTTGAGATTGAACGTGGTTGTCCATGGGCTGCAGTGACCACTTAATACCAGGTGGCCTGCATACCCGTTACTTACTCTTTCGCAATTAAAAAAAGTCCATCTGATGGTAAATGCTCACTGCCAACAGTGAGCATCGGTTGCCTTCTTCATATAGAATAAGAGTCTTGCATGAAATTGATCACACATATGTCCTGATAATTAGAATATGAGACAGTAACCACACTATTGAACATAAATGTAGATATATTAACATAGTGCTGGTAGTAATCTTATTGCTTGTTGTACCTGTATCCATGTCTTTTGTATATAATATATTCTAGGCAGGCAAAATTGAGCCACCTGACAATGTAACAGATATATCAGTGGACTACTTGGCTGAAGATCTGATTGACGATAAAGTGGAAACTGAAGAAGAAGACAATAAAGCTCTTAGGCATTTTGCTAGGAAAAAAAGAAAATATAAAAGGTCTCGTAGTGTTTTAGGTATGTTATATGTTGAAATTTTATATCAGTGTGGACATGGTAAATATTTGTTTAAATAGAGGAGAAATTATTATGTGTTTTCCCATATTTTTTAATTTGTAATAGAAAGTACAAATGTTTTTAATTTTACAAATATGTGTTATTATGTTTCAGATGAAGATAAGTCAGACGGTTTTGATGAATCTGTAAACTCTGAAAAGAAAGTAAAATATGAAGGTATAGTTAAATTTTGTACTAATATATAATTTTTACGAAATTGAGTAAACACTTATAACTCATGTTTATGACCGCTGTTGCTCAGCTGTTCCGGTTATAATTATGGAGTTGTTCTGAGAAAAAAGATGAAACACCTCAGTTAATTTGCCTATTGCACTCTTTAAATGAGAACATGACATCTGTACGTATATTGTAAATAGACATGGCAGTGATATTCTATTATTGTACTGGACAGCTGAGTATAAATATATGCAATGACCCAATTCAAATGAAATAAATAGCTTTTATTTTAGTCCAATTAAATAGCGTATTATAAAAGAGAATTATTTATTGGAACAAATAGTCAATAGCAACTTAGAGAGCTTAACATAATCAGTTTTTGCATAAAGACATTATCACAAAATGTTTACAAGTGTTTTATATATATTACAATGCTAAGAGTTTTATCTTATAGGGAGAGGAAAAGAATCATTTGAAGAATTCAAGACGAGAACAAAGTTAGAATTAGAAAAAGAGCGAGCACAACAAAAGAGTGAGGAACTTCGATTAAAGGCATTGGAGTTGAAACTTAAAGGAGACGAACTACGGCTGAAGGAAATTGAAATGAATAAAGTAAATTATCTCACAAGCATAGAAGAGGAGAAGCTGAAATGTTTTCGAGACATATCATCATCGTTGAAAGAGTAAGTTTTGGAATTAAATTGACAACTACAGCCAATTAGTATGATTATTTAATTTTGTCAAACAATTTTAAAGTTTTTGAAAAGTTTTTTTGTGATAAGAATGGCAAACCACCTGATGTTAAGTAGTTGCAGTCCATAGACATCCACATACAACACCAAATCTGATTGAAATTCTATCTGAACTCAAATATAGATATGTTGCTACTCCTGAGTGCCAAGTCCTGCTATGTTGGTCACATGGTTTAATGCAGTTATTACAGTGTCACCCTGCTAAGCCATTGTCCCAAATATTTTGTAGTGTTTAAAGATGTTCTTTGAATTATGAAACAATAATTGGTTAGGTGTTAGATTTCCTCGTTTGAATATCTTATCTACCATAGAATGAGAGGTTATAAAGGTCACAACACCTACACAAGGACCACATTGGACAGGATTAGATAATGAACTTTATTGAAAGACACTGTTATTAATTCTTGGTTATATTCCACTTACAATGTACCTACATGGAAAAGAATTCACTATTTTCGACCGATATCAAGGTTATTTCTATTTACTCTATTTTCAGGTTGTTGGAGCGAAGCAGAAATGGAACTGCTAGGTTTCAGATGTGACCACAAGGGATTGAAACTTGTGAATACACTGAATTGGGTTGATTTACTCGTTGTTTCAGTACCATCTGAGACAATGAAGAAGGAAAAAACGGACTTCTAATTATTGTTCTTGAGAAAGAACTGTTGCCGATCATTGATTTGTTTAGTCAACTGCAGGATAATATGAAATTTATATGATTAATTCTCTAGAAGATGACAACAATGAAGGTTTGATGTAAGGAGTCTAATTTTTGTGTATGTGGTGATTAGAGTACATAGATTTAATTTTTAGGAAGTTCTCGAATTTATAAGTTTTTAGGATAACACTATAGAAGAAAAGTATTATTTAAAAATTTAGTTATTAGTTAATTTTATTTATTATTTAACAAGGTCTATGTTGCATGCAGACAAGCTCATTCACACAAGTTTGATTGAATTGAGGCGACTAGTTGAATATTTTATTTTCATGATGAACATTTCAATCCATGACCTCAAAGATCTTGAGGTTACCTACTCATGTATTTTACTGTCAAATGGAATGTACAATGATCTATATTTGAAATAAATTTGGGGATTTATTTATTGTACATTGATATATAGAAAATAGCTTAGTAAGTTTTTACCTGGATGTAAAGTCACTAGTCTACATAGCAGCTATAAAATTATTGTTAAGTATAATTTATAGTATAAAAAAAACATTTGAGGTTTTTGAAAATTATCCTGTAATTAATTATATAGAATTAATGGTAGTGTAAAATAATACTATAATGTGATATCGTAAAAATTTATTATTTACAAAATATTTTTTAACTTTAACAAATCAATAAAATGGTAGACAAAACAAAGTGCAATATATTATGGAAGAAATCAGATAATTATTCATTTAAAATTGCAACATTTCGATAACTTATTTAAAGAGTCTCGCTTGTTTCTTATAATGTCCGAGCGAAATACTAATTTAAACGCCCATTTAGGATTACCACCTGATGTTACATAGTCACTTCTGTTCATAAACGTCTAATCTCAAACACTGCTGAAGTATTATCTGATATCATACGTATGTTGTTGCTCCTGATAATTAACATTTTGACTGCGGGAAACACAATTGCTGTATACTTTGAGTAACGGCTTTCACACAGTTGTGTTCATACAAATCAGTCCAGGCTTGCGGTCGAATACAAGCGCCGTAGCTACAAGACTGGGTACATACAACAGCTATGTACTCTTAGACGCTTCACGGATGCTGCTAAACAATTGTATGAATCGTCGGCGCATTTAGAGAAAATATCTCCAGTTATTGCCGTCGCCCGCAGCGCTGACTTAATATAAATTTGATATGGTCTTGTTTGTAAGTGTTGCAGGTAACCACACTTATTTAAACGACGAAACAAGAGTTGTTTTAGGGCGAATTATAGAGGCAGCGGTAGAATCTCCCCGATCAAACTACAGTTTAACTATAATGAAAACAATCAAATTATGGAGCGACCATAAGGTTGTCGCTGATTTTACTTCAAGGTGTATACTGAAATTAAACATTTACATTTATTACTAATAACAATTATAATTTGAAATAAAGTTTACATTTCAAAAATAAACTAGGAATAATCGATAAAAAAATATTATTCTACAAAATAAGTATAAAATATATATCTAATATACTAAAATTTAAAGTTCGTTAACATCCATTTGTATCTTAAAAATACACAAAAATTTAATTATCACTAATAAATTATAGTTTTTAATAAAAGTTCTTGTTTCATTCAATAGGACTTCCTATTTTCAAAACATTGCGGCTTGTGAAAAGGTTTTAAAACAATCAAAATAACAAGTTTTATAACCTAAGTTGGTTTTTGAATGTTAATCGATTATTTTTCATTCCTAACTACATATATTTTTAAAACATTGTTTTGCAATATTAACGTAAAAATCTTACAATTAAATAAAATGCATTAACATTTTCCCTGCGGTGTATTGCGCGATAAATCGCACAGATGTATGTACTCAATAGGTACAAGTACAAGTCCCAAGAGCGAACTAATACACAGTATTTGAGAACGGCCCAGGAAAAGTGGTAACAATTTGACATCATTCTACCAAATATTCGATTGCAAAAATAATACTAAAATAAGAAATATAACTATTTAAACAATTTTTTTTTTTTTATATAACTCAATAGAATTTTTATTTATAAATTTTTATAAAGACCATTGGATTTTAAATTTAAAATAAAATAAACTATGTGAAGTAGATTTTGATAAATATTAATATTAAATATACATATATTTGTCATCTATAGTTTCTAGTTTAAAAAAATGTTTTATACATTAATTTTTGACCCCCTTATGTTGGTCTTTTACAACAGCTGCACTATTTTTATATTATTTTAAATAAACAAGATCTTATTTAAAGAAAAAGTGCCTTACGACTTGGAATCTATTGATAGCCTTGCACTATTTAATGGGTTAAGTTTCAAGATTAGTGTTAACTATAAGACAATGTTTAATAATTTTTATTTAATTGACAATAAAAACTAGGTATAATCACAGGTGTAAATCCACGAATGATCGGTTTCCAGCCTTTCTATTTGACACCGTCGGGTAATATTATTAGGCCTGAAACATAGTTTAACATTCTGAACCAATGCATATTACTGTAAATATGGTGAATGTATTGAAATTGCCTATAGACCCCAAGACAAGATTTTACAAACGTCATCTGTCGATAACAACTGTTTACAGTCATGGAAGCACATATTAACTTTTGAGACCAGTCATAATTTAATTTGTCAATCAATTATAATTTATACAAGCTGTGGAGCGATGTGTCTTTTTCTCATATCGACAAAATACATTAATGTAAAATCTACCTTCAGGTAGGCACAAATTATATAA
The DNA here is from genome assembly GCA_018251015.1 of Phocides pigmalion okeechobee. Lineage (NCBI taxonomy): Eukaryota > Metazoa > Arthropoda > Insecta > Lepidoptera > Hesperiidae > Phocides > Phocides pigmalion. Next base: position 15,391 of record DWON01002747.1, read on the forward strand.
GAATGAAAAAAAAATATCATACTTTTAACAATTTCAAGTAATTGGGCCTTATTTTACTTAGCGTGCTTTCATCCAGTTCAGATATTCTATGTATCCGTAAATGACTCTTCATATTAGACCTCTGTGCATAACCTCGTCCACATATTGGACATTTAAATGGTGTCTCTCCAGTGTGCAGCCGTTTGTGTTCCTTTAGGTAGTCTTCATGATAAAAGCTAGACTCACATACGTCACAGACTGCCGGTCTTTGCCCTGAAGAGAAGTAATAAGCTTTATTGAATTTAGGATATTAGTAAATGAATTTAGTTTTATTTTGGCCAAATGTGATGTAATAGAAATAATATGTTATCAAGTGACGCCGTATATTATATTGTATTGTATATCTGAAATACTTGAATCAATACTTTTTACTCTGTTTACATACTAAGGTACAATTATATGCATAGAGTAAAACTAAAATTAAATGAAAATTGATAATTATTCTTTAGAGAAAATCTATCTTCACTCGTTTCATTTTAAGTTTCTACTTATTAATATTTCATATACAATTTATTAATATTTCATATATATATTATACACAAGTGGTAATGGCAAGGGACTGACAAAAATGTGGTAAAATTTGTTGTAAGTCCTGATTACGATGCAATAGACAGTTATATATTAATGTTTCAAACCATTCTGGAAAGTGTTAGCTCTGTTGAATCACAAAAGTTTCTAGTATCTATATTTACCTGTATGCACGGATCTCTCATGTACTATAACAGATTTAGAACATTTATAAGTCTTGCTACAAAATTTACAAGCAAATATCTTCTTAGGTTTTAAATGTTTGTTGTGTACATTCTTGTGATGAGTGGCCATTTCACCCTTAAAGGCGAATCGAGCACCACATATTGAGCAAATAAAATTCTTTGCATCAGCGTCATGTCTCCTTTTCATATGTCTATCTAAATAATACTGTGTAACTAAAAACCGTGGACATTTGGGACATTTCAAAGGCATTTTGTGGTGAACCTTTTTCTTGTGCATATTCAATTTATCTTGGTCCTGGAAAATTTCTCCACAAAGGTCACATAATCGTGGTGGTGCTGGTGGTGGAGGCTCTAATGTTTTTGGGTCTTCTGGTATTAGGATTTTCAGTTTTTTTTGCCTTGCGGCAGGCTTACGTTTCTTTTTAGCTGTCGTTTCTTGTTTTGTTGATTTAATACTGAAAGAAACAAGAGATAAATTACAATACAATTACAAAAATATCGACAAATTGCCATAAAAGCTGAAACAATTTGAAAAAAAACACCAATTTTTAATTAATCAAAATCAAGCTCAACGGTCCACTACTAAATATCATTGTTACTTTGAAGAATGTGCATTCATGATTATTTAAAATCATCATTCTGGCATAGACCAAAACAGTAGTTTGATCCTACCTTAGGAGTAAGGAATTACAGTATATTGTCAAAGAAAGTTCTTTTTTTATATTGTTACTCACCTAAATATAAGTTCACTTGCTATTTCCAAATATTTATGTTTTTAAAGAAAAATTAAATTAAAATGAAATTTTAAACAATAAAAAAATAATTTGCTTTTAATTTTACCCCAAAACACAATGGGAAGAGGTGGAACCAAAATTATGGGCTTATAACTTTCGAGAATTAGCATGTCCTCAGAAAACCTATTTAATTTCTTGCCCAATTTACAAAAAAACTTAACTCATTATGCACTAGAAACTTCCTCCGGAATCACTCTACCTCTTATTGAAAACTGTGAGAAACTCCGTCCAGTTCTTTTTGAATTTATCATAAACAGACAGACAAACGTTATGGGGGAATGCAGTTTATGTATTGAATTGTTTTATGAAAATTATACAACAATGCAGGGACTTTTTCTGTCTAAAATGTGTGGAAAACCATCCATTGGGTAGAATCTAGCTTCATGCTACGAAAAGATAAAAGATTTGGATTGTATAATTTGATAGAAAGAACTGTCTTTTTGTCTCTAATGAAGGTATGTAAAGTAAAAGTTTGGTAAAAGTCAGGATAGAAGCGATATTACCACCATACATCTCCAATCCATGCAAAATCACCTTCAAGTATAGAAGAGGCTATCTTGTTTATATCATTTTTTGTACTCTTTGCTTTTATTGTTAGTTTTTTAGGACGTTTTCTAGTTTTCTTAGAAGGCTCCTTCTTAATATTTTTCTTTAATTTTAACTGGATTAACGGTAGAGATTCTTCTTGAATATCAGACTCAACATTTACAACATTTTCATCGCTCTCAGGTTCATTCTTTACTATATTTTCTATCTCAATTTCAATCTGAGATTGCACAAGGTCACTATCATAATTTTCATCTTTGACAACTAATAAACCATTCTGTAAGATAGTGCATGATTCCTTATACTTATTTATAAAACTACAAATCGTGTTTATTGTATCGTTGCATTCTTTACATATATTCCTCGGGTAGCCTTCTATGTCTTCAATCTGGAACACATTATCGTGTATTTAAATATTTATGTCTTATAAAAAAAAAACTAATAAACAATGCTAGATTGTGAGTCTATTGTTTCCCTACAATTTATTTTAACTTTCACAGTCAGATACACAGTTGCTGTTTTACTTGGTATATTGCGCATGTGGATGGTACACACGTTTTGCTCGTACAAATCTCTATGGTGTATGGCCAAACCCAAGTGCTTTGTTAATGTTTGCGCTAAAAGACTACACACGGACACACTGTTTATTTATTTGTAGATGCTACATGGATGCTAAAAAACAATATTTCCTTAAATTGTTTGTGCATCTCCAGTTAGAAAATATCTCTAGTTGAGTGCCGCCATTTCCAATGCTGAGATGATGACCGACATGATGCCTATATAAAACAGCACTTGTGTTTGCCCGTAATCCATACAGATTTGTATGTACAAGTGTGCACAAGTAAAAAGTGTGTTGCGCCGCGCAATATACAGGAGTGTTGTGCGCTGCAGGGAAAGTGTTTAATTCGTAGATACAGAATAAAAATGAGTGAGTGCTTATAATGCATTTATTTGTCATGAGCGGGCATCAAACCTAATTTGCAATCAGTGTCAGTAACCAATACAACAAAAAGCGAGAAATATTTACATAATGTAAACACGTACGTGTTTTTTTTTTGTGGTAATTATAATTATCCCAATACCCATCAAATTATTATAAAATAAGCAATGTCATATAAATTATCAACTTTAACAATCATATCTAACTGAATATAACTCCTTACCTTTTCGTTAAGACATAAAGTAAGTTTAGAAAGAATGCTGCATTCTTCTGGTTTGGAATCAAATAAAGAAAGTTTAGCACCACTCTCTAAACATATTCTGCACAAATTTAACTTGTTAGTATTCATGTTGTGTAGGCATAAAATCAATTTTTTTATTATAGACTACAACTTGAAGTCAGTCTGCTGTACTAATTAGCTTAAATAAAACAAACTATTTACTATTATTTGCTTTCTTAATAATGAAATACGACCCTCCATATTTCGATGACCGACAAATGTCAGTCCGTGACATGAGGTAACATTGGCATATAAATTAATGACAAGAATAGAAGCGACACCACAGCATCACCACAGACGCCATAGAGAAATTTACGTTAAAAGGTAATCCCCTTAAAATACCAAAATGCAATTATAAGTAAATAGAGAATTTTATTGCATAGCAGTGTATGCATATGCTACTGCATATGTAGCGAGAGTGCGCTTAAAAATCGAGCCCTTCAATATATTTGCGTGGCGTCGATTTTTTAAGCGCGCTTATTAAGGATTATTACTATGTATGATGCTTTCAAATAGTGTATACTATATCTTCGATACAAATAATTAAGTTTCTTTTCCGGCAAGAATAATTTGCTTGATGCAGCTTATAAAACAATTTCTCAGCACATTAATATATTAATTTGATTTAACAAACAAAGATACATTATCTTTTCATCAAACTGCATTTATCTTAACCGCAACAATAATGTCATTTTCCTATACATTAATTTTTAAAATTTAATAAAAAGCAAGATTGACACAGATAAGTGTACGTCCATAATAGGTTCTGCAAATTAAACTTCATAATCATTACCCTATGTCCACATAGATTAGGTTATTATATAAAAAGGGTATATTTTGAATTACAATGTAAATTCGGATACTCTGCAGATAATCTGCAGAGCGAGTGAGATCACAAGACCAACCATAGACAACATTTTATCATCCACTTGTCTTCTGTCATCAGGTGATTGGGGTCGGGAGCAAAAATCCTGAATAGGGATAATACGCTAATATTTTGTTAAATCAATAATTCAAAATGTCTGGAAAAGATAGATTACCGATTTTCCCTT
>DWON01002748.1:0-19754 GCA_018251015.1 Phocides pigmalion okeechobee
GTGTCATATCTCCTACACTTTTACAATATACAGTCCGCTATATCGAAGAGTGCGAGGCCTTGAGTACCGCACAACATATATAAAATACCCAAGTGATTGATGAAACCCAGCCATCAACGCACAATCGTAATCGTAGAACCCAGAAACCTAAAATTTGCACATAGTTTATTTATGTAACGGAAATGAGCACAAAGACACGAATTTTGTAAACTCCACTTCTAAGGGGATAAAAAGGAATATGAAGATTTGTCTGATTTTTTGAAATTATTTTAATAGATTTATTTTAAATATATTATTTGTAGGGTAAAATAACGCTCCATAATTTATTACAATACATAATAATCTCAAATATTCAAGGCGTGGATACAGCTAGCGTTCGGAACCATACCGCATGGGCTCGGGCTCCCTTTACATTGTATAGGTTAGTCTTTTATTATAATTATTTTTAAGATTTTCATCATTGTAAATATGTTTTCATATGAGTCCTTATATTGTTATCCATCTTAAATCGTTTGAGCGATTTCGATACTAAAAACATATGAATAATCTTATTTTGCAGGACATCCAAACATTTTACTTGCAAATAAAGCAAAGCTTCTCAATTTACAACAACGAGTATAAGAACCACAATATTAATATTATAACTATAAAAATGATAACAAGATATGCTTTTGTATCTCGACGACCTTATAAAACGTATTATTTCTAAGGACGCTAAAAAATCTAAAATTTTATTAGAATTCTCAAAATTTTATTATAAGAATAGTCATGGCTTTTTACAAAAAAAATATAATAATTGTTATCAAAAACATTTTCACCATTCAACATATCACAAATTTTCAAAACAATGTATTAAATTAATTGATACTATATGTCACAAGAAGTAACATTTTAATTTTCACTTCATAAAACAAATTTCGGCTAACAAAATTTTTGAAAAAAAAGGCACAGCAGCTCTCGGAAATATATACTCGTAACGATTGTTTTTAAAGTAACTATAGCCAATTGAAATGTATAAGTGAGATAATTTAAGCTTTTTTGTCAAGCAAGTTGAAGTTTACAACAACAGACATTCAAATGCGCACGCACGCACGCATGCACGCACGGACGCATACACGCACGCATGGACTCACGCACGTATGCAGGCACGTACAAGCGCAGGTACAACAACGCACTCATGTGTCCTATACACTATCAGAAACATTCAAAGTTTCGTTGCTGCATTCATTCGTTCATTAATTTGTTCGTTCGCTACAATATGTTACCAGAGACTATTCTCTGACAGGCAATTAGTTCGAAGTCCTCTTAAAATGAGTCATTTTATAGATTTCCAAACGATCTGGCCTATTACAAAATAAAAAAAATGCGAACGATTCGCCAATCAAAACTCATAAAAGTCAGGGAAACCGTAATAGTGTTACCACATACGAACATAAGGAGAGCTCAATGTATCATGTTACACAATTTTGCAACATCGGAAGTGGTCGCGAACATCTGGTTATAAAGAAATATATGCAAAAATTTATAAAAAAGAAAACGAAAAGTGTCACTAAACACTAATTCATGTGTTAACGAGGTCAACGGCACTATTATAGACCATATAATATTAATAGGTTAATCTCGTAATTATTTGCTAGTTGAATCTTAAAGCGTGGGCTTTAAAACTAAATTATGTGAGACATAACTAGGCAAGTTCACCTTACTGTTAAATTTAAGTCGATTAACTAAGTTTTGAAGGTGGAAGAACTATTTTTGTGAGAGGAGTTGAGTGAATCGTCTTTTATTATGATGGACTGCACGATCAATAAAATCTACAATCTTTGCATTGGGAGCCCGAGGAATCTCGTTGATAATATAAACAATTTTTAATGGTCGTCCTTGCGACCGAGGTGTTATGGTAACAAGTATTAGTTATGTGTATATAATTCATATTAACGTGAGGCGTGAACGGTTGATATACTTACCATAATTGCATGACATTTATATTATTGTAAAATAATAAAATCTATATTATTTAAAGGTGGGAGAACTATAGTTCGACCGGGGATGTACCACCGCCGGCCTCATAATCCGCCGTAAAGCATTACTTGTGTTTCGGTTGGAGAGGTGCAGCTGCCGGCTATACTTCGAAGCGAGACGACCAGCTTACAATTCGTATCTATGTTCGAGCTTAGATAGGATTTCGGTTATTTGCGGTTGTACGTGGATGTCTATATGCTGCGACTACTAACATCAGGTGGTTTGCCTGCTCGTTTGCTAGTCTTCTCACATAAAAAACTATCCAAATTGATTTTGTTCATAAAATGTTAAAACGTGTTTTCAATTTTAACCGCTCTTTCATGTCTATTAAACCAAAAATCTGTTATTTATTGACTGATTTGAAAATATCTTTATTTATTTCGAAAACAATTTTTCCCGCGTGATCTTATTTAAATGTAAAACGTAAGTCCTACCCTTAAAGGTAAAAATAGAGAATGATATTTCTTTGAAACGGCTTTTTTGGCTAGATTTGCTTTTTCGTTAGATTGATCGCAAATAAAAAAACGAATTGTTTTAATCCGTTTCGCAACAAAATATCCTTGTTTTGAACAAAAGACAAATAATATCGTACCAAAGAATAACTGTTGAACGCATTTATATTTTAAAATCAAAATGTTTACCAAAGTGGATTCTATACAGAATTATTTTTGAACGTCAATAAAAGTAAATTATGATTTATATATAACTTAAAGGCTTAAAATTAGACTTAAAGAAACAAATCACCAACATCACATGTAGTTATATTATATTAATTTACTGTAATATCATATGAATTTTTCAAACAACTAGTCCCACACTGACAAGAGGCCTGGTTCATATATCGCGCAGAGAATTGCTATTGCAGTTTAACGCAAGAATTCGGCTATCGTTCTTGGCACGATTTCGCACTGATAAGGACTTCCTTTAGTATGTTTGAGTTAGGCTTTTATTATAATTAGTTTTAAGATTTTCTTTGGTGTAATTAAATGTAAATAAAAGTATATAATAAAATACTTTAACGTCGGCATAATATTAAAAAAAAGTTAAAAACACACTGTTATATAGTATAAATAAGAAAAAAAATGCAATGTAAAAAAAGCGTGGGGTGCTTTTTCAGTGATCTATTGACACCGTGCACACCAAGATTTTTTATAAAAGCGTGTCTTTTAGTTTTTTTAACTATTATTTATTTTTCATATAATTGCATAATCATCCTTCCTTGATACGTGTGCAAAGTTTCAAAGTAATCAGACTTCTGGAAATTGGTGAAAATTATGCTCAAATAATCCGTTACATAGATTAAAGCTAATAAAAGCGTGTTAAAAATAGACTATAAAAATAGAATATTTCTTAGAATTTTAACAATTTTAATGTTTTCCTTTTCATAGTAAAGCTTGGATGTAGCTTACGTCAAACATTTTAATGTTCATTGCTTAAAAACCTTGCTCTTAACATAAATTACGGATCAAATATTAGTAAATTTTGTAACTTATTTAATGGATTTAGATAATTTCAATGCTAATATTGAACCTAGATCTTGACTGACAGATGATGAAACGGATATACGGCATTCCGTGCTCCATAAATGTGATGTTTCGCAAATAATTCGTCACATACATATATGTATGTTACTAGCTGTACCTGCGACTTCGTCCGCATTTATTTTATACATTTTCAGAACATGGAACAACCTATGCATACATGCATCCAGTTATTATTTAATTCCTCGCTCAATTTACAAAAAAAAAACTTTTTATGCACCAAAACCTTCCTCAGGAATCCCTCCACCTATTGTAGAAAACTGTGAGAAAATACGCCCAGTATTTTTTGAGTTTATCGCGAAAAGACAGACAGACGCGCTGGGGGACTTTGTTTTATAATAATTATATATCGATTTATACTTTTTATGTATACTTTATTAATCACGGTCCATGGGCAAAGTCAGTCTGGTATTCGTAATGGGTGTGTTCATCTGTCCGTGTAATATTACGAAATACAAATTTATGTAGAGATTATCGTGTGACTTAAATAATTATTGGTCGTGAAATGGATATAAACATTTTTAAATTTACTAAGAACCTTCGATCGTCACGCCTATTTCCAGAGTGAGAGAGTGTTTTCCATGGATCATCGGGGACGCCCCAGCCTCTTTAGGCGGGGGAATATGAACCTCGGGGTATACCCTATTTGCCCGGGCCTAAACTCAGGATTGCACCCTGGGCTTAATTATCATAGCTCTCAACTAAGGGGGGGGGAAGTCCGGAAAACAGAAGGCACGATAGAGAATGGCGTGGCGTTATATGTAATACAATTTGTCTTAGTATTCTAGGGTAACATTTATTTAGAGTCTGTTTACCAATTTTTTACCCCTTAAAAATAACTTTTTAATTACTTATGGTATTTATAAGTAGTTTTGTATTTGGGACGAGCGGGTTTTTAATTTTTTCAGTTTAAACTTCAGTTCTATTTATAAAAATAAATTTATTACAGCAAATGCGATTCTAATTTATGTTTGTTAATGATATGATGTAAATGTTTTGTGGGTTGTTAAGGCATGAAAAAAAATAAGTTTAATTAATTCATTAACTCATAAATCGAAGGAGTTTAAATCCCTGTCTTTCCTATAAAAGGAATCTTAACACTAAACTTAACTTGAGACACTACTAAAAGAAAAAGAAAATGAGTAACCAAAAAATATACTCATAACAAGAATACCAATCACCATTTTTTCTAGGAAAAGTCAGAAATGTTTGGGTTAAATTCTCACCTTTATGAACCGAGACCATTATCTGAGAATGTAGGTCCATTAGCATGTTTACACATAACATAAAGATCAGTTGCACGCCTGAGGTGCGGCCGTCCTTAAACTGTAACATATGGAAGATTTATGTTCTCATACTTATAATGTGTTTATTTATCAAGTGTTTAACATATTGTAATATCCCCTTATATTGCATTTTTATGACATATTTAATGTGAAATATGTAACGCAACAGGTCGGTTGGATTGATAACATGGAGATGCGTCGCCATAATTAACTTTGGTATTAAATCAATACAATCGTTTTTAAATAAATAATTTCTAATTTTTTTTCAAGATGAAGCAGCTATGCAGCTGGAATACAAAAAGGAATGCGGCCAGCGTTCTTGGCACTATGCCGCATGAGCACGAACTCCCTTTAGATTGATTAGGTTAAACATTTTTCAATTTATAAGATTTCATTAATGTAAAAAGTAATAATAATAAATTATTTAAAAATGAATTTTAAGATATTATTTTTTTTATTAATCTATATTTATTTCCTTTAATAACAGTAATTTTATGAATGTTTTCTATACAGTATATCTGTTTCACTTCTGACAAGTTTCCCGCGACGCATTATTTTTTTAAATTTTTAAATTTTTAAAATGTAATTTCACTGCAATGCGACTCGTAGAAATTACAATAAAAAAAAAATTAAAAACCCTCTATTCTAAATTCTACTTCATTTATTTGTACATATACATACCTATAGTTACTTTTTAAGATAAAATAAAATAAAGGGTAAACCAACCTTAAGTAAATGTTATAAAAAAGTTTCAAAAATATTTACGTTATGTATTTATAAATTAACTTTAGGTTTAATAATTGAGTGTTGTTCACAATTATTTCCAATCTATAGTTATAATCAAAATGCCCACCTAAACATTAATTGTGATTAGTTATCTACTATACGAGTATTATAAATTTATTGTTATTTTGAAAGCGAAATAACAACGACACAGAAAAAAGAGAGCGTTATAAAGTTTTAAATCTTAACTTTATTTAAGAAATCGTAGGACAGTCTACGGAAGGTTTATAGTCTATGGATAAGGCGTATATATTTTAATAATAAACTATCTAATTTATACGAAGACAAAATCAAAATACATTAAAGATACTATAAATAATTCTATTTTATTTGAATATGGTTTTCATCCTTTTCTTTGTTTTATTCTATTAAATAAAAAATAAAAACATGCGACCACGTCTTAGTATAACTCGAAGGCGAGTTGTAAAAATAGCGGGAAGCCGTTGGACTCGGAAGGCAGCACCGACTTTGTGGCTTTCGTCAGGAAAGCCCGATACAGGTACTACTGCCTCATGACCGACTGAAGCGTTATGTCGGGCTCGCAGTAATGAAAAACCAGACAGGCGGAGTCACGGGAAAGCTCTCGCACATATCCGCAACTCTGCTTATAGCGTTCATCCTCGCCGAATCCACCTCTGGGATTAAAACCCAAACAACTTTTTATCGTGTTATGCAGAACCGAGGTGAATAACGAGAGGACGTCTTTTATGGCCTTTTTAGCTTTGAAAGGCTAATGGATGGATGAAAGGCGCTGTAACAAGAATTGTTTTAAAATTTAGCGCCTAGAAAATAGATTATCTAAGGTTTTTTTATTAGCATCAAATAAATAGATATGTCAAGAAATATAATTTTAGTTACGTAATATCGAGTACGATTTATCGACAAAACACGACAAGACAGATCTAGCGCTTTGAATATATCCACCATGTATCGATAGGATCTGGTTTTGCGAAATTGCGTTTTGCGCACGTGCACGGAAACACATGTGACCCATTTAGTTTGTCACGTTACAAAATGGCCAGCAGTTACATTTCAATATGCTGAATAGCTGACAGACTGATTCGAGAATGACAAATGGTCTAAGGCCCTACAAGTTCTTAAAAGATACTTAGTTTTGTAGTACTTTGGTACTAGAACATAATTATGAGGGCTAACATTGTAAGATTATATGGAAATTAAAACATTATCCGTATTTTTTCTTATAGAAAGGCGTGGTAAAAGAGTAGCAAACGAGTATGCGGGCCAATCTGACGGTAAATGGTCTCTGCAACTCAAGGATACTCAAAACAAAATAGAGTTGAAGTCACGTCTGAGTTCGTTCGCTCTTTCCGACGATTTAACGACTTACAAACCGACAACCACATTTTTCTGATCAAAACACATAAGGATGGCGCAAGTAACACTTCGATCGATATAATCTCTCCTCTCGATCGATATAATCTCGATATAATATAATCGATAATATCTCCCGCCATAATTCTTTAATTGCATTACACCTATTCATTTTGATTGAATGCTCCTTTAATGTCAGACAACATGTCGTTTAAAAATTATATGACGTTAACGAATTGAAGGCTAACCAATTTGCTTTTAAGTTTAACTAACCTAACAATTTATGCTTTAAATCATCATCTGTCCAGAAGCCAAATCTTAAAAGATTTCAAGAAATTAAAAAACAAAATGGTTAGGAGTATACCAAGGCTTTTGTGACAGACATCAGAGAGGATTTAAGTTATGTTTGGGATTATTTGAGACAATCACTGATGTATCCATTTATAAATTAAGGACTTCGATTAAAAAATACCTTTCGTAGAGAATTTTGTCTATGGTTGAACTCTTCTTCATTTGACCGTGACGACATGTATACTTTTACCATCCTTTACTGTCCCACAGCTGGGCAAAGGTCTCTTTCACAATGAGGAAAATCAAAATATAATCCACGCTGGTCAAATCTGAATTGGCAGACCAAATGTCTGCATGTGATGAACAATTATAAGATTTATAGTAGCAATATTAATGTTAGTGAATTTTAGAATTTTGATTGATCTAATCCGATATTACAAGACGTCAAGCTTTATTTTTATAACTTAAAGGTAAATCAAACTTTATTGCTTCACATACCCTTTTATGGTCAATCTCTATATGATATTAAGTCTGTTAATTTACATTATATATGTCAATGTACACCTACATTGCTACAATTAGGAATTAATCAAAATGTCAAATACAATTTAATGCGAACAGGATACAGAATATCGTTTTTAGTGTTGATTTATTAAGCGACAATGCGTCATCGCTGATTCAATACACTTCTTGATTGCTTGTCAGACACTAGGAGTTATATGAACATATTTGAATTATTATACGGATATTATTATAAGTTTATTAATACTAAACATCATATGGAATCTGTTGGGGAATCAAAATTACAAAGAATCCATATCATGCCGGTCTCTGATAATAGTATTGTATGTAATTGTAACTTTAGAAACGCGCGGATAAAAACGTAGTGCGAACGTAAGCTAACTACTCCAAATTAAATTAAGTAAATAAGACAACATACACACGTACGTTCTAGCGGTTGTAAGTTTTTACTAAGAAGTTTTATCTATTATTGTGATATTTTCTGTGCCTATATCATTTTGTCTATGAATTATAAGTCTGTATATTAATTTAATCAACGGTGATCGCTACCATTTTTTAATTCTTTCCACAATACTGTATTTGTAAATTTAATATAGATAGTGTTATATCAAATTAAATTTAATGAACGACGTTATCAATGGTACTTGGATGGAATTGAATGGAGCGTCTTGAGGAATGGCATGATTGCAAAGGTTTTGTTATAGAGTCATGCCCCTTTCAACTACTACTCTCGATCCTTTATATATTTAATTGTTATTAAATATGTTATTACGTATGGTTTTTCTTTAACTTAATAAAAAAACACATTTGTTGAGCGTCCCAGGAATACAAATAAATAATGCGCAGGCAACACATTTTTTATTTGCATAGGAAAAATATAAAATTAAAACTATTGCACAGCCAAATCATATTATTGTATTTTTTCCTAAACTTAAGTTTTAATATCATAACATAAATAATTATGTCAAAAACGGCAATGAATATTATGTAAATGTCATACGTGTTCTTTTTTTAAAATCAAATGTGGTGTCAAATATAAAATGACAGACAATTTCAATGTGACAAGGTGAGGTTTTGATGGCTCAAAACAAAGACAAGCGTAATCATCGTTTTGCTGTATACATGAAGTCATCTGACTTATGTCTCTGTTGACACTACGACGTCTTAATTTTTTTTTTAATAAGCTATTTTTAAAATAAAAACTGATAACACATAAGTTCTTCTTTCATATAGATTATCTTTTTATAGGTATATACATTTTATATGTCATTTTGAAAAATACTAACAACATGTGCGTCGGCTATTTTTATAAAAAATCTGTATCCATGCGTTTGCTATTTACTTTACATAAAAATATAGGTACGTGTATATAAAAAAATATAAATTATGCACCTGTGACAACGTAAACGCGGTAAAGCGGCTCTTTGAAGCGAATAACATGGATTGAGATCATTAAAAGTGTAATAGTCCAATGTCGTCTTGTTAATCTGTCAGCGAGTCGTTTCGAGCGTGGCTTGCTTCTGGCTGGCCTTAAGTTTTAATATTAAATATGTACTCGGCTGATGAGCGCATTGGTACAGTAAATTAAAAGACAAAGTTAAGCAACTACGGGCGCGGTTAAAAGCTAGATGGGTGACCACTAGGACCAAATTTGGTGCGCGATTTTTTTCTTTGGAAGACATATTTAGCAGTAATCAGAAAATTGCAGTCAAATATTTTAAATATCGACTGATTTTTAATACGAATACTTATCAAAATCAAAATATATCAAGAATCTCCTCCCTAAAATAAATTTAATTTAGACAAATAATCGTTAGTAACAACAAGTTACTTTTTAGCACATTAAGTAGCATGTCAACCCTATACGAGAATTGCATTGATAACTCATCACAACACAAATCTCCTTCAAGTATCAAGACCTACCGAACCGCATTCTCGTTGGAAATTCAAAAAGAGAGCTGTCAAAATTGACAATGGCCAACAACAATCAACAAACTGCGGCCTTGACACCATCTGTCAAAGCGAAGGTCAAAAAGTATAACTATTGTATCGGATCGCCGATCAATGACTCACTCTGTCATTGTTGACAGATGAATGCTAAGAAATCTATGGATGAATGACTCGTAAGTTGTAGGTATAATTATGAGCGTAGTAAAAAAATATGTAAATCTATGGTTGCATAGGTAGCGTGCGGACATAATTTGGATAGAATCATTAATATAGATCGATCTGAAAGTAGAAATAAAGGCTGCCGGGCTATTTGGATTTGTTTAACTACTGAGTGTACTTACTATCTTCTTTGCTAATTTGACGTACAAGCTTAATTATTAGCTTTTTATAAACGTGAAGCAGTGAGTTCTGGAGTTTATCTGAAAGTTATTTGTTTATATATTCAAATAAATTTATTATTTATTATTGCAATTTTGGCAATATTGGACTGATACATTAAGGTGATCGATTTTAAGGAGTAAAAAAGTACCGTTTAAATTTGATCATAATATTTTTAAAAAGCAATAAAAAAAATACTGCCGCACTATATGGCTTGTGCATCTGACAATAAAATAAATTTTCGGACATATTGTCAGCAATCAGAACTCGTTACTTAACACGAAATATGTTACATAATAAAAGAACCCGTTATATGTCATTTACATAAAAATAACGTTCCGTTATTATGGTGATCACTTCTAATTACCGACATAAACCTAAAAATAAATGGATGCGTTCTCATTTACGTTATGCGTTATGGTAACGTAGTAACGTGTTTGTTAACACTTTCTCTGCGGAGTACAACACTGCTGTGTACTTGGTACAACGCGCTTGCGGCTTGTGTTGTATATACAAATCTGTATGAATTTGGGGCGAACAAAAGTGTTGTGTTTTCGTCGGCGTAACAAGACTAGAGGCGGACATTACGTCTGTGTATTCGTAAATGATACACAGATAAACATAATATTTCAGTGAATTGTCAGCGCATCTAGTCTAGAGAAATAAGCTCCAGTTAAATCCGCCTCCCGCAACGCTGAAATGATCTAATATGTGAGCGCCGCAAAGAGTTTAATATTATGCATTGTAAGGTATCGCAGAAACGTGTTGGTTCACTAGTACACGTGGTTGCGCTTTCACTCGTTTCCCATTGTTAAATACTACAAAATCAATACGCTTCACATGCAACAGGAAGTTAATTACCGATTAATCTGACGTCGTTAATTTACAATGTTTAACATGAGTATAGTTTAACGTAACTTACGTCAGAACGCAATAAAAAATAGTGAAATGTTAAAGACAGTAGATATCTATACTTATTATTTTTTACTCTTTAAAGGTAGGAGAACTATAGTTCCACCGCCGCCCTCATAATCCGTCGTAAAGCGGTACTTGTCTCGGTTGCAAAGGTGCGGTTGTCAGCTACACTGAAGAGGCGACCATCGTAGTCCTCAGGAGTAGCAACGCATCCATGTTTGAGCTCAGATATGATTTCAGTCCTATTTGTGGTTGTACATGAAAGTCCATGGCTGGCTACTTACCACCAGGTGGTTTGCATGATCGATTGCTACCTGATGTTAAATAGTCGCAGCCCATAGACATCCATTTACAACCACAAACACGTCCAAAATCCTAACTGAGCACTAACGTAGATGCCTTGCTATTCCTGAGGACCAAGATGGTCACCTCGATTCAAAGTATAGCCGGTCTAGTATAAATACTATTCTCCAATTGTATTTACAATGAGTTCTAACTATGATAGGAATACTATCATTGAACATGCATATACAAATGCATTAAACTCCTAATGTATGTACATCTTACTTTTTTCTTTAAAACAAAGCTTCTCAGCTCTAATCTGTTACTAGAAAATACATTTTTGATTTAGACTATAGAGAAACTATGATTTATTTTTAATTACTATCTTATACTTTTTTATTTTGATTAATTATAAACTGTGATTAATTTACAAGAGTTATCATATCCTTTTGCATATTAAAAGTATTGCAAATATTATCGCACGAGTCTCTGAAAGTTTAAATATTTATACTAAATTAGATTCGCGACAACTATATAATCGAAAGCTTTAATTAACTTCGACCAGAAATAATCACAATTAAAGCGTAACGATTTTCATGGATACAATCAATCCACGTGCGGAAAATTTTGAATGACAGTTCTTATTTTTTAAACGTCAAACGTTGTCCGTTTATTTGTTTATATTTGATTAATAAAAAAACTTACTCGTTTAGTCTATAATTGCGTACACAGAGAGTGTGTTCCTCTGATCTGGTTATAGGTTATATATCATCGCAATTTATGATGAAGGAACTGAACAAAAAATTATAGTTAAATCGGCTTTGTACGCAATGTTTTTCAAATTGCGTACAGTTGGAATTTTGAGGCCCGTGATCGCAGATAAATGGTGACCACGAATCATGCATGTTGACGTTGTGAATAAATGGAAACCACGAACCATGCATATTCACGTAGTGGATAAATGGAGACCACGATCCGTGCAACTCGTTCGAAATATCGGCAATTAAAAATCGTTAATCATGAGTAACAGTTACATAGAAAAACATTTATAGGATTTAAACATTTTTCAATTTTTGTAAAATTGGTAAAAATCTACGTTTTTACTTAAATTAATGCCTAAATAAAATAATTCATTCATTCATTATAAATTGGAGATTTCATAAATTGAAATCAATATTTCGGAGCGTTACAATGCGTTATTTTTTTTATTCATTTATTAATTAAACTACGATTTAAAGATTTATTGCTTTCTAATTTCTAATCCAAAATATTTTTTAATCACTTCCAAATTTAATTATGGAATCATTAAAGGAAACGCCGGCCATTTCAACATACTGATAAAATGCAAGCGGTCAATGCAGGTCACTTGTAGGTTTCTCGCATGCCCTTTACGTTCCGTTTACAACAGAAATTTGCTTAATATTAAAGACAGAAATTTGTTTAATATTAAAGTGAATTCGTTGGACTCGCGTTCCATATCTTTTTCCAATATTAGGTACTCTATAATTCGATCTATGAGACTCTTTTCAACAGACTTCAAAAATAGGAGAGTCTAAATTCGGTCATATTATATTCGGTCATATTTTTTTGTTTTTTTTTTTTACCGCAAAATTCTATTATTTACGAACTTATTTGGATATTTTTATTTAGAACAGCATACTTCCTGTTTGATTTCATTTAAATTGGGTGAAAAAGTAGAGATATTTTTTATGTATTGGACTCACTTGGTTCGTGGTCACGGCTGTAGGTTATTCACGGCTCAAGGTAAAACTGACCACGAGCTATGTACCTGGTAAATATCAGCAATTAAAAAAAATTAATCGTGACTACCAGATATATAGCAAAAGAAATATAATTATATCTCCCGTTGTATAATAAAAATGATTTAATATAATTATACCTGTATACTTAATCTTACAGATATCAGAACATACAATCTCTTTCTTTATGCAGATATTTTAGTAACTCATAAGGCGGTGACTGTGGTGTATGGAATGTTGTGTACTTATGAAAACTTATGTTTTCTACTTACATACTTATTTAGCAACAATGTTGCTTATAGAAAATGTTTAAGTTGAACTCTTAGTAGGCTTTTTCCGTAAAATAACAACTCGAATACTCTATGAAGATAAAAACTTACTTAAGCAAATGTTATCGTTTTCAATTATAAATGGTCTTAATGGTCTATTCCTTTTTGAAATGCTGTTAATAATAAAACAAGAGATAGAACCATTCATTTCACAATTCAAAGTACGACCTCAGGTGCTTTTAATTTTTATAGAAATTACGATTTTTTCTCGCGGATTCCGCTTAGGAGATAATAAATCAGTGTTATACAGTAACACTACTGACCTGATTATATTTCGAATCGGTAAGCAACATTACAAGAAATTGGCTAAATTATACTTGACCATGTAAATATTGCCAATGACAAAAATATCAGTTATTATAAAACGTTTTTAATCCAATTTGTTTATTCAATGTTACAATATATATATTAAGTCTAATTAATTATTTACCTGCGTTAAATATATCTTTAATACACAACTTTAGAGCAACATACTGTGAAAGTTTGAATGGAATCCAAAGCAATATGGTTAACGAAATATTAAAAAAGAAAAACAATATTTTACCGCTTTCCAATAATAGATCGCAGATTAAAAATAGCCTTTGTTCTATAAATAGTGTATTGCGTACCTAATAGAAATAAATATTAATGTCATAGAATGGACTTTAATAATACATTTTTTATTCTATCTCAATAGTGAATAGAAGATATTTATCTTAAGCGAAAGGCGTACGTAATCATAGATAAGATGAAAGGAGATATATAATAGACGAATAGGGTTGTCACCTTCATAAATTTTAATACCGTGTTTATCTATATTTTCTTTAGTTGCATATTAGAAAATATACTATTTTTCGTGATATTTTTATTATTACTACTGTAAATGAAGCAAAATTGGATTAAATATAAAATCTCTTATAAATTTAATTATAGAGTAACTGACATATTTTCTCAGTGTATTTCTGCTTACTTCTGTATGGTGGACTATAAAAGAATGTCAGTGTAAGTCATAAGAGCACAAAAATAGATGAACTACTGATATGTTTATAAATATCTGTACGATTATAACTTATTGGTCTGATCAGGAAATGGTTCTGGTTTAGCTTACTAACTAAGCACAATTCCCAATAATTACTTTATTTTTATGGGTCTGGCTGTTTCTATGTGTTTCCATGTTATCCAAGAAAAAGATAATCCCATTATAGGCGTTAGTGCAGAAATCTTTATTTATTTAATTATATAGTGTTATAGAACATTGTATGTTAAAATATCCAGAACCAAAAAAACACAATTCGTCATTTTATATCATTATTCAGACATGTGTTTAGCCGGGAATCGAATCCAGAACTCTCTTCGTATCAAAATAAAAAATGTCGTATGAAGAATCTTTAATTCTGATTAATCTTATTTTCCTTCACTACTAGTAGTACAGTAGTTACTACAGAGTAACAATAAATAAATAATAGTTAAAAAACTAAAAAGCACACTTTTTAATTTAATCTTTTATAAAATCGTGTTTTATTTTTTATTTTTATAACTATTTTTTTCTATATTGTTATTGTCATCGGTCCTTCATACATGTGCAAATTAATCAGACTTCTGGAAATTGCTGAAACTTATGCTCAAAGAATCCGTTACATACATGGATACAACCCAAGCTAATAAAAGTGTGTTAAAAATATCACGAAAAATAATATATTTTCAAATAGCCAATAGTATAAAATTAATCTAATGTGTAGTTGTTGGGAACCCTATTAACATGAGATGCTTAAGATCGCTGTTGTTTATGTTACGAACCAATTTATCAAGGTTAAGCAACACTGGGTTGGGCTTGTTATATAAGTTTATAAATCAGACTTATACTCTGCCTAGGGAAATGTTTAGCGGTTAGAACTGCTTCTATTGACCCAGTTAATGTTATGCCACTGCCGCCTATAGTCATTTGTAACCAGCTGTAACTAGTCCTGGTCAATTGATCTTTTTGTGTTAAAAGAATAATGGAATGCTGACCAGCTGATGTTAAGGGGTCGCTAACACATGTACCTCAATCTCTAAGAGACTATTTGGTTCTGTCTTCTCTGATCGTACATGCGTTAGGAACGGTCACATTGCTTGTAAATGTAGGCGGTAACTCACTCCAACGAAAACACTAGAATTGTTTCAAGATGGATTAGGAGCACTTCTCCGATCAAAGAACAAGACTTTCTTCACGATGCATTATGAGAGTGGCGATGAATCCTTCCTAATCAGTCTACTAATACATCTACTACCCTTTAATACGTGCATTGAAACCTGAGGAACGAGACCGAGGCAGTACGCTTGGAGAAAACTTATTTTTATATTTTTAAACAAAGAATTCTAACTACCTGACCGAAATCACCGTCACCTAAAGACATTTGGAACATCGGATGAAATGGCAAACTCCGGGACACCAGGGCAAAACGCTTCAAAAAAGCGTTATTATTAAAACTCTTTTTTTAGCTTGAGTTGTATGTGCGAGTATGTACTCGTATGTAATGAAATCTTTGAGCATAATTTTCACCAATTTCCAGAAGTCGGATTCATTTGAAATTTTGCACACGTATTTGTGAAAAAAAATAGTTAAAAAGAAAACTATAAAGCACACTTTTATAAAAAATCCAACTAAAAAAAGTATAAATAAGAAGCGTGCTTTTTAGTTTTTTTTTACTAGGTATTATTTATTTTTATACTTTATACAACGATAAGGCAGACGGACTACCTGACGTAAAGCAATCTCTATCGCAAACACATTTGCAAGAGAATTTGTCTCTTTATACAATACACCGTCGGGTTTGAAGAAGAATTATTTTATAAGATTTTCTGAAGAAGTCCATACCATAGGAAGTTTATTCCACCGCGTCATAAATGTGTATGTGTTGCAGATACATTGTAATTAATACCTGAATCCCGACTTTTAAATGAAGACATCACAACGACCGTAATGTGCTAAAATGTCAATTTACGTTTACTACCGGATGTTTGCAGCAGAATCTATAAAATTCCACAATTACGCTAATATTAACATAAGTATTTCGTGTGTCCTCTATTAAAAATGTTTTATTAATGTGGCTAAGAGCAAAAATGTTAATACCTATAGATTTAGGTCAGTATCTTCTTTATGGTAATTCTAATGCCTTGTCTATAAAAAATAGAGATCTTGATTTCGTACCCCACAGTTAGGACCTAGAAACATGCACTTTACAATTTTCTGTGAGATTAACCCTTTACTCTTAATTAACATGTAACTTTATAATGTAAAGTCAGCTGGCTAAAGCTAGCAAAAAGAAAAAAGCCAGAAAATATGTTTTTTAGTTTAAAAAAGGCCAGCTATAATGTTGTTAATTTAAAAAAAAACTTTTTTGACGTTTATTTTTAAAACAGCCGTCTTTTTCAAATAGTTCTTAAATGTTTTGTGCATCAAGATTTATGTGACCTAGATTATATTTGATTAATATTATAAAGCAATATTTTCTATTTAATTAGTAAAAATATCACATTATAATTAAAAACAAATATCTGTAGTAGATAATCTGGTGAAAATCTTATAGACAAAACTGATGATAAAATAATGTAAAAAAATAAAATTCAAACATATCACAGCTTAAATATTTCGTTAAACTATTAACCAGTAGCGTAATGTTAAATCAGGATTTTACCAATACGGCAAGGCAGGATTTCAAATTTGATTAGACACTAGTTTTTGCTACCAAATAAATCCTAGACTATAACGGCATTATGAGCAACATGCTCTCGATACCGTATCCGTATCTCGCCCAGCATTACTCATAACGTACTACAAGCTTACTTTAAGCCATTATGAGCGTAAGTAGCTGTTACATAATAATAAGTTTGTATTAGAATTTTCACGTCAATAAAACACCTGTGGTACTGACTGGGCCGCTAACGTGAGAAACTAAGCTCGTAATGACGTCACGACGCTTGACCCCTGTAGTGTGGAAACACTGGAAGTGGACGAGTTAATGAGCTGGTCCAAGCGCATTGAAATTAGGAGCAACTTGGCACATTCGTGTTGGGCTCGCCCTCAGCGAGTTTCGTCATACATATACGCCGAGACTAGGGTTGTCAACGAAGAACAGATTTAGCGTATTTATAATCAAAACGCAAGGCTTATTTTCAAATATGGTGAAGGTTAGATGATTTTGCAGAAACGTTGAATCTTTAAACAAATTTTAAAAAAGTAAGTCTTCACGGGATCGCTAAAGTAAAACATAGGAATTGATTTGTTTGGAAAAAAATTATAAATTAATAAAATCAAGAATATCAAATGTACCGAAATAATAACTTCAACTTTCGTTAATAAAATACGTATACATTTCTTATTACTCTTATGATAAAATAGAGTCGAGAACGGTGCTTAAGAAGAGACATGACGGCAAAACAAAGCATCACGCCGTTTACCGTCACGCGATACAATTCAAAAGTTACCAAATACTTGCCAATAGATGTTTCATGATTAGGATTATTCATTACATTTACAAACGAAGATTTGTTACTTTCGGTGTCTGACGGAAAACATCCTATTTTCTTTTTCAATTGCATGCTGTGTCGCTGTTTTCAGAACGACTGGCAACCCTATCCACGACCCGTTTCAAAACAATTTTGAATGATTCGCACAACGGGCGCTCCCAATGCGAAATGCGAAATGCGAAATGTTTTCACCCGTAATGCGTGCTTACGTAACCTCAAATTGAGCCGTCACCATTATTATAAACCAAAAATCATGGCGTATTTTCGCATAAATTAATTGCTGATAAATCACGCTTGCATTATTGGCAAAATGCCGTACCAAAGTATGCTAGAATGTATCCAGGGTAAGTTCAAAATTAACCACGAATTCTGACAGATAGTACAGTTATTCGATTTTATACTAATATCATCGCAGAATTTATACGTCTTATTATATTAAGGGTCCTCACGATTAACGATTTTTAATTGCCGATATTTCGAACCAGTTGGATGGCTCGTGGTCACGACGGTAAGTTTAGCCGTTAAAAAGTGACCACAATTAAAAATCGTTAATCGTGAGTACCCGTTATATAATAAAGGGAACATTTATGATCATACCGAACCGCTAAAACCTTTTTACTCATAATCTTTCAGCAACTCTTGTCTTGTTTGAAGGGATGCAGTTGCTTGCTAAACTCCCTGGGCAACTTTAAAATTAACCACTAATTCTGAAAGATAATAGAACTATAGATCAAACAAGCAGCTATACCTCTTTCCTCATGATCTGCAGTATTGCAACTCTTGTCTCGTTTAGAGCGGTTACCGGTTACACTTGCAAGCGAGGCGACCATCTTAGTCCTCAGAAGTAGCAACACAAGTTACTAGAAATATATGTTTTGGAGATTCTTTCGTCGCGTCTGCTCTAAAACTAACCTTATGAAACGGTAGTAGTTTATTGACGTTCAAAAAGATTTCAGTAAAGCATCTACTTTGAATAAAAATATTTTTATTTTGTTTTTGATTTTTATTTAGAACTGAAGTCCTCTTCAATCATATTTGTGGATACATGTGAGTGTGTATGTCCATGAGCTGCAGCCACTCCTTAACATCACTTGTGTGCGTGTTAGTTTGCTACTATTCTCATAAAAAATCAGTACAAGACATTTGGCATGATATCGTCGTTGAGTGTTTCACGTAGTAATTATCAATACCATTTACCGACTAGGTACTAATTATCCGTAACGAATTTCCTTTTCCTAGATGGCTAATAATATACAAACATGCAAAGAAAGGAAACTACGAAATTATGTAAAGTATGTTACTTATATAATTGATTGATTCCTAATAACATAAACGGCTAGCGAACTGTGTTATATTTTCAAACGACTTAAAAAGGAGAAGTTTCTCAATTCGTTTGTTTCTTTATGTGTGTTACGGCATAACTCTGAAATTTATTAATTAATTGATTTGGATCTTTTTTATTTGGATAACTCGTTTAAATTGTTAAAATAATACTATTGATAAACAAGTTTCATATATAAATTACTAACTAAGGTAATACTTGGCATTATACCCGTTTTACTTTATAGTACCTAGTATATATTTTAAAGGTGGTAGAGCGGTTAGAGCTCGCGACGGCACCACCTTCATAACCCGCCGTAAAGCAATATGTTCTCCACGTATTGTGTTTCGGTTGGGGAGATGTGGTTGCCGGACACACATTATTGGAGGCAACCATCTTAGACCTGAAGAGTAGGAACGCATCCGCATCCATTCTTAAATAGAACTTCTGTCCTATTTGAGATTGGACGTGGTTGTCCATGGGCTGCAGTGACCAGTTTACATCAGGTGGCCTGCATGCCCATTTCTTACTCTTACATAAAAAAAAGATAATGAAAC
>DWON01002749.1:0-19753 GCA_018251015.1 Phocides pigmalion okeechobee
CATTTCTTTGTTAATTGCCCGTATACCCACATTTTGCCTACAAATAATGTCTGAAGATGAAGATACCCATTCTTATCAGCCACCTGACTCCGACATGTATATTTTATTTTATGTTTGTTACCACATAACTCTGACATTTATCAGCTGATTCGGAAAAGTCTGTTTTTTTATATAAAAGAGTATACTTTTGCTTTGGTTTCAATTAAATTTATAGAATGAATGTTTGTAAAGGATTTAATTAATTAAATTAAAATGTATTAACATATCTATTTTTATGTGAATGTAAATAGAAATTAATTTCAAAAAATATCTTACGGATAATTTATTTCATGTATGCTTATTTAGTTAAATTTATTTATACTACATACATGTATGTAAATAAATCCATAAAAATGGTAAAGTTAGAAATAATTTTATTGGAATGTTGATTATATATACTGTTTTGAAAGCAGCGGCTCAAACTACTATTGAACTCTGAAAACATCGACTTCCGAAGACAAAGGATTATTAAGCAAACTAGTATTAAAAGCATGGGTTAATTTTTGTACTATATTTTGAGTACCTGTGCGAAATATATAAATTCCGTGATGACATTAGTTTAAAATCATGTTACCCGTGTGAGTTGTCACACCATAGCCACTACGTTACCATGCTATTTTTATGACTACTTTTGCGTAAAACTGAACCGAAGTTACGTAAAACTTTAGCGATATCTACGTAAAGAAGTTTGTGACCCTAATCGGTTTTGTCTTAAAGTTTTAACAGGTCTGCCTTACGTGAGCCTAATATCTACCTAATACCTTTATCTGCTTAATATTATAAACCTGAAGATACTGCGTTTAGGGTCTCTTAGTTAAATGACAATTCTTTATCATCATCGCGGGACGTCCCAGCCTCTTTGGGGAGGGGGAATGCGGGCCTCGAGGTAAATCCTCTTTGCCTAGGCCTGAACTCGGGGTTGCATCCCGGCTTGATTATAGTAGCCCTCGCCCACTGTTAAGTGAAGGGGGGGGGGGGCACCGGATAATCCCTGCGGCATGCTCGACTCTCCCTGCAAACGCCGTCCGCCAGCTGGTTTCGCCCGACGCCAGCGACGCGTCAGCTTGCGGTTCCGCTGGGCTGACTTCAAATCGCGGTCAGTCGACCGTACAACGGTTGTGGAGCAGAGTTAAAGAGAAGATTTCGAAAGATTAGCGGATCGATGATGATGATGGACCTTCACCTTTCCTCCCTGCATAAGCGGGGGAGGCGACCGATCCGACGCCTCGTCCTTCGCTCTTCTACTCCGTGGAGGCAGCGACTGGTTCGGCGCACATGACCCCTTACCAATGAAAGTGTCAGGTGCCAAATCTCGGCAAGCGTCCTACTTTTAGTTGCCTCTTACGACAGGCAGGAGATGCCGTAGCGCTATTGTGGTCCCGCGCTATAGGGACCAATTCTTTACATGGCCGCACTCTATTAGCCCGTGGAGGTGTTAGATCTCGATGTACATACAATAAGTACAAAATAAAAACTATTGTATTTTAAATAATACATTTTTTTCGCTCCACTTTCACTGCATTAATGTAGTATTGCTGGCATTAATTAAGTGATTGTAAATACCTTACAGTTAAATAAAATATGAATTTGATTAGGTTAATGGGTATATTTAGACTACTATAAATAATATCATTATCATTTTCACAACACTTGAAATCAATAACTATTATCTATTAGCATATGCATGCAGTATCCATTAGTTAGGTTCGCATAAATCCGCAAATTTTATGATATGGACCCAAATTGCAATTTTATGTAAAATGGGGATGATATCCGATTTATAACCAAATTTGGGAAACACTGCTCTTATAGTAATTTGTCTCTGAAGTTAATTAATATTGTTTCCCATTTTTTATATGAGAACAGTAGCAAACGAGCATGCAAACCACCTGATGTTAACTAGTTGCAGCCCATAGATATCCATGTACAAATATGACCGAAATCCTATCTAAACTCGAACGTAGGTACGTGGTTTCTCCTGACGACTAAGATGGTCGCCTCGCTTTTAAGTGTAGCCGACAGCCGTACCTCTCCAACCGAAACACAAGTTCTCCTTTTATATTATCTATTCATCCATTCATCAGCCTTAACGATCACTGCTGGACATAGGTCTCCCCTAGATGGCGCCACTCATACCGGTTCTGCGTATTACTATGAGTACAATTATATATATATGTAACAGAGAATCTTTAGGAGTCAGTGGTAACAATGACTGTTTGTTACACGAAAGGTTCCGAGTATGAATTGTTACAGATGGTCTGTGTACCCTAATTTCCCACAGCTCTGAGAACCGACGTCATCCGTACCTTTGTTTAAAGTAAAGTACCTATAAAACCAAGTAGAGTAAAGCCTAGTCACTCCTCACCCGATTCTTGTCAAATTCTTACGGAGTTTTAACTCTCGTTTTGGCTATGCGTTTCTTAATTGTTTTTCCAATATTTTCTTTATAAAGTTTATTCTGTATTTTTTAACAATTGTATTAAATCCTGTATAATAGAACCTTATTTAGGCTTATAATCGCTTGCCACGATTTCCTGTTTCATTTTTATCATGGAAATTCAAAGTACGTAATCAAATCTAAATCACAAATTTAAATTTATCATTTATAAATATATAAATATACGAGTTGTCAGGCATTGAACCAAACACTTTTTGAAGGGCCGATGGTTAAGCGGCGCAGGTATCAAATAAACTCGCAGGACACCTCATGACAAGTGCTCACTACCGCTCACAGACATTGTAATCAACTGCAATTCGGAATGGTATCTCATTTGAAGTTGGTCAGAGATGCGTTGCTACTCTTTAGGACTAAAATGATTACGTAATATGTGAATTAATAATCACAGTTTTTTTGCCGAAACACAAGAATTGCTTCGCGATAGAAAAGGGTGTGGCGGTGGTACCTCCCCGGTGGAGTATTTATATATAAAAGAATATACTGATATAACCAGTGATCAACGCGTAACCAAAACTGCTAAACCTAGAATTGTGAAATTTTGCAAATAGGGTCTTTATAAAGTGCACGTGAGGTAAGAAAGGAATTTTTGATGTTATTCGTATGTCTAAAGGAAAAATACATGTTGATTGTTTATATGAATGATGAATTGTATCAAATTTTGCGAGAGCAAATCCCGTGACTAAGGCTAATCTACTTATATGTATAGGAGTATCCGTTTTTGAACTCATCACGATATCTCCGGAACTATGAGGCCGATTTCAATTGGTTTATAATCACATAACTTATATCAATTTAAAGTTATGGGTGTGAGTATAGGAGAATTTTTTTCTGCTAGAAAAACTGCAAAAATGCGAAAATATACGCCCATGTGATCGAAGTCGCGCGAAGTATACAGCGAGCGTTTATATTCTACTTCAACGTAAAGCTATGTTGAAAATACGTTTTCTTTTCAAATTGATATTCCACAATCCCTTTCAAGAAATAACTTGAAAGCATTATTTCAGAAACCAAGCTGCGAACTTACTGTTGTAGAGAAAGCTTGGGGAGCTTTTTCATATGTTACATTAGCTTTGTAGGTCGCACTCTACTTTACAATATTTCTGTGTCAGATTCAAAGCTCCTTCGAGATAGTCGGAAAAGTCGAAAGACGTTAATTTAAACTTTTAAATGGTCCAAGTATTTTTCAAATTACGAATTAAAATTATCATTTACCATTTCTAGTGTAAGGTTACGCGATACTTACTTTATTTTTTATGCGAGAAGAGCAGCAAACGAGCATGCAAACCATCTGATGGTAAGTGGTTGCAGCCCATAGGCGTTGCTACTCCTGAGGACTAAGATGGTCGCCTCGCTTCAAAGTGTAGCCGGCAACCGCACCTCTCCGATCGAAACAGAAGTAATTTTTACGGCGGATTATGAGGGCAGCGGCGGTACCTCCCCTGTCAAACTATAGTGCTCCCACCTTTATTTTATATTAATAAACTTATTACTTTATTATTATTTTGATACTAGCTGCTTATTGTTTTAAATAAAAATGATTCCCTTTATAATTAGTGTTATATTATATTTTATAACTAATGATCCGGCCCAGCTTCGCTCGACTAATAGAGTTTATATTTACTTATATTATTTTTCTTTCATACATGCATCCAGTCATTACCTAGTTGCAAAAACTAACATTTGAAACATATGTATATTTCGAACGATGTCTGAATTGTAATATTAAACTTAACTATTTAATTTCTTACCTAATTTACGAATAAAACTAAACTTATTATGCACCAAAACCACCCTCAGGGATCACTCTAATTGATGTTGAAAACTGTGAGAAAATCCGTCCAGTACTTTTTAATTCATCGTGAACAGATAGACAGACAGACGCGACGAGGGACTTTGTTTGATAATATTTAGAGATATTTGATATTGTTGGAGTAGTTAGTAAATTTGAACAATATTATGTAAACATTCACTGCATGTCTGACGCGGGTAAACGTTTGCCCAACTGTACAAATTTGCAATCATTTTTACAAAGGGATTGGTTAATTGACACGTAAAGTTGATAGATTACAGGACATGACAAGAGTGTCTACTGTATTAAATAGTTATATTTTTTTTAATAATGACATTGATTCTGATATTTAGATATAAGATTATTTAGTTTTTCTTCTTTGAAAGCTGTTATTTAAAAACCTTGTATATCTTATATACCTTTTTGTCTATATTATTGATTATGAGGGCGGCGGTGGTACCTCCCCCGTTAAACTATAGTTCTCCCACCTTTAATCGTATATCTTATCTCGTTTATATGTAAATTACGTGTTGTCCTTAATATTTATTCAATTGCATGTATTGTACAATGCCATTATGTAGGCTCTACTTTCGTTATCTACTTGTTACCATGTGTGCTACTTAAAGGTTGTCTGGAAGATCGCTACTGTAGCGATGTTATATTTGTTCTGTTCTATTTTCTGCTTTTGTGTTCTTTTTGGGGTATACTAAAAAGCATATTTAATTTGATTTGATTTTTATATCACAGATATGTCAAGCAATCTTAATTCTCATAATTGGGAAGACGCATACACATACACACACATATATGTTCATTTGTTATCTTGTCAGGATGATGAACTACGTGGTGCAGTAGTCTCTATACCGGTCCGCCAAGTAAAATGTTTTGGGTTCAATCCCGGGCTTTCAAAATTAAATTCGTTTCAAGCCAGTCTTCATATTTCCCAGCAACACAACAGCTTTTTCACGAAAATGGCATTCGGAAACCACGTGCTAATTAAGACGGTGGATTTGAAATTCGAATGGAAAAAATGGCGGGTAACCAGTAAATACCTACCCTCGTCAAGAGTTCTTCGCTTTCACCCAACCTCGCCCCTTAAGTGGCCCTTACACTCCCCCTCTCTATTATTTTAGAAGGACCTTTTGCAAATTCAAGACTAAGGAATTGAAAAAATGTAATTCCAACTTTGCCGTTAATTATGTTACTGTTATGGGATTTCAAAATGGTAAACATCATTATTTGACATATTTTTTTCACCACTAATTGAAGTATTTATGAAAAGAAAAGTACCTACTTATAAAACCAAAAATATTTATAAAAAGTACTAAAAAAAGTTGTAATGCCCGCGTAGTCTTGCGGTTGATGGAAATCGTAAACGATGGACCAAGTTAAGCGCCGTCTGGCGCGGTCGGGACTTGGATGGATGTCCGTTAGTGACAGGAGTTTAAACAGATTTCCACGCGCTCGGTTCGCTTCTCATGATACTTAATACATAACAAACAGTTTAAGAAGTTACATGAGGCGTTTGAAATTAGTTCTCAAAGAAACTAAATAACTCAACAAAATGCCGAATTCTTCTGATCCTGTAGTAAAAATCTGTATTTTCAAAAATGGGACTCATACAAAAAGCCTAGTTTAAAGTCACAAAGCATTTAAAAGGAACTAGGCACTTGTATTAAGTAGCCTAGACTGACCCCAGTTGTGCGAATTCGAGAAATGTTTTCCTTAAAAGTCTGAGAATTAGCCGCTTACACAACCTTAAGTCCTAAGTGTCCTGTTACCTGGTATAATGCTCAGGTCTCTTCAGCTTAATTGTGGTGTTGTCGACCAAGTTAAAATCTAGACTATGCCTTAGCTTTTCCCAACAAGTACTTGTGTTTCAGTTGGTGAGGTGCGGTTGCCGGCTACACTTTGAAGCGAGGCGATCATCTTAGTCCGTAGAAGTAGCAACATGTCTACGTTCGAGTTCAGATAGGATTTTAGTCGTGTTTGTGGTTGTATGTGGATGTCTATGGGCTGTGATTTTTGAACATCAGGGGGTTTGCATGCTCGTTTGCTACCCTTCTCACATAAAAAACTACTTGAAAATAAAGGGATTCGTGTATGTATATACAGTTCACCGGAGGTACCTTAGTATACTTTTTAAAATCATTCATTGTACATGTGTTTGTCTATGTATCTAAACAAATAATTAGATTGTATCTGATCGCTGTCTGTACATTGAAGATATGTAAGTAAAACTATTATTAAAGCAATAAACTCAAAACAATAGTTATATTTTCTAGTCTGTTTGTCCGTGCGGTTGTGCACGCTAATCGCAAAAATGGTTTAGCCGATTTCATTGCGGTTTACAGTAATATGTTGCAGTGAGCTTGAGTTAACATTTAGTGTTCGTGTCTTTTCAATCGGTCTGTAAATAAAATGTTATGTCAATTTTAAAGTTACGACAGTCCGTACATGAGAGCTTTTGCTGTTAAAAAATCTGGAAAGACTCGAAAACTGAAACACACGTGAACGAAGTCATGGGCAGCAGCTAGTCTACAAATATAAACGTCTTATCGAAGTTACAAAAACTATAAGAGGCAGAAAGTTGAGCGAAGTTTTATCGAAAAACTGTGTGTCGATAAATCTGATCGCAAACTGTTCTGTTTATTGGCACTTCGCTTTTGGTTTATGATGCTTCGGGGTGTGATTTTGGATCTAGGGCTAAACTTTCAAAGGCCAAGTTTTAAAACTATCATGTTTTATTTTATAAAAGCAGCAAATGAGTGAGTAGCATGAGCTTGCAGTGGAGGGATACTCACACACGTGACATTCTCACGACACGTCAGTCACATGGGCTCAATGTCTTTCTAACGTGCAATGCAAGGATTACCAAACTAATTTAAGAAAAATACCTCTTTTCCAAAATGAACTCAGGGCTCTGAACGCCATAATCAAATTGCTTTAAAAATCTCTATTTTTCGATTGTATGGTCTTAATCTTATATTTTGTTTTTATAAGTTGTTATGTGCACCGCCATTGTTTTTTCAACTCCCGCCCTTTTTATACTTTTTTTTTAAACCTATCTTCTATGGCCAATGTCAAAAATCATCACATTATCATAAAAATAATACCAAAGTATTAGTGTATTCAGTTCAACATTTACAGAATTACATTAATATAATTATTATATTGTTAATATAATTCGGGTCAAAATAATATGGTCACACACAATACAATATTTAATTATGGCATCGAAAAATAGCGTAATATAAACATAATAACCTTACAATTGATACAAAATACTAACGGTTGGTTAAATGCGTAAATTTGACATCAGTCTCACGACAAGTTTTCTTAAAGTACAGCAATGATACTTTGTTTTATGTGAGAAGAGTAGCAAACGAGCATGCAAACCACCTGATATTAAGTAGTCTTAGCCTATAGATATCCACGTACAACTGCAAACACGTCCGAAATCCTATCTGATCTCGAACGTACATACGTTGCTACGCCTGAGGACTAAGATGGTCGCCTCGCTTCAAAGTGTAGCCGGCAACCGCACCTCTCCAACCGAAACATAAGTAATGCTCTACGGCGGAATATGAGGGCGGCGGTGCTACCTCCCCTTTCAAAGTATGTTACAGCCTACTTATGTTATATGTATCAAAATTATCTTGTTTGAGATACAAAAACAGATGTCAGTGCGAAAAAATATGTTAATTTATTGAAAAGCCCAAATTTATGCAAAATTGAATATGTCCAATAAATGTCAGAGGGCCCATCGGCATACAGGACCTTTAACACCGACAGCTGGCGACGATACACGCAAAAATAAGATTTTATGATTTATCCTCGCTTGGAATTAGTTTTTAAATAGGTTTATGAATTGACATCTATAAATAATAATACATTTGAAAGAAAACAGCATTCCAAAAGATATGATTTTAAACTTAATATAATCGCGGAATTTTACTATGTAACGAGTAATCACGCTTAACGCCTCAATTGACGATTTTTTTATATAAAGGAAGTGACAAACATCTGTCAACAGTAACCCCCGCCTCTGCAGACCCGCCGTGACCACGAGCCCTGCAACTGGTTCTAAATATCAGCAATTGAAGTCGTTTAACGTGAGTACCGTTACATTGTAAAAAGGAGACGGAATTACTTGGAATTTGATCTGTTTTATTAAAACTGTGTTGTATCAAGTATTTTTAAAAAAGAATAATAATCGTCTATCGTTGACTTTACCGCGATGGAGCCTTCGAAAAGGATGCGGCAAATGTTAGCGCTCAGTGTTCAGTCAGTCATTCGCGGAGTGAATGGAATGGTGAATGGAAACATGGAGTCGGTATTTAATTCAAATGTAAATTTCATACATTTAGATTCAAATGAGAAAAAATTGTGCCGAGAATTATTATCACTTCACTGAGGACGTTCTTCATTGCTCCAGAAATTATAATTTTTCTTTTTGTGTTTAGAATTTGTTTTATGTTCTTCACAACTTCTTCACGACTTTTGGGAGCGTTGAAGGTTTTTTATTTATTACTCGTGAAGTAATTTATGTATAATTAGCATTCCTACTACTTCCTTGCGTTTGACGTTACAAATATTATATTTACTTTAACCGGCGGTTTCGTCCGCAAAAACTGAGCTTAGACGGGTGCTGTGAACTGAATTACGTAATTTGTTTTTTTCATATATGAAAAGGAGCAACCGTGCATACAGGCCTTCTGATATATTTTTTTATGTGAGAAGAGTAGCATATGTGCATGATAACCATTTGATGTTAAGAAGTCGCAGCTCACAGACATCTACGTACAAACACGAATGAAATCCTATCTGAGCTCGAATGTAGATACGTTGCTACTCTTGAGAACTAAAATGGTCGCTTCGCTTCAAAGTATAGGCGGCAACCGCACCTCTCCAACCGAAACACAAGTAATGCTTTACGGCGGATTATTGGGTTCTTATTTACTTATGAGGTAATGATCTTTTGCTTTAATTATCTCCACAACGTAACATTTGAGAACATCATATTAAGTAAAATTTTTATTTATATACATGTCTAATAGCCATATAGTTCTTTCATTGTGTGTCGCTGATCTAAGACAAAACCAAGATGGCGACTAAACCAGCCTTCGGCCTTAAGAAGGCTATGCTAAGCCAGCTTCCTTAGAAAAAATTTTTTTAATATCATAACATAAATGCGATTAATTAATAACAAAAATGACCACAGAACGTATTGTCCATCATTAAATAAAATGAACACGCCACAATATTAATGACTATTGTTTTTTAGTTCCCTTTAAATTAACAAGAGGAATGGCGTTCGTGAGGTGATATTAATTAGCGGGCATTTATTATGGTACCAATTTATTATCAAGTATTTTCCCTTTTGCACTCATAAAAACAAGGGTATAAGAAACACTGAAACTCACACTGAATTTAGAGCTTTTATTATTATGAATTATTAAGTAATTCTTTTGGCTTCGTGTCGGTAAAAGACAGTACTTAAGCTTTTTCCAAAACTTTAGTAAAATCCGTAACTTATTAAATCCAAAATCTTATTTAAGTTTTAAACTTTGTGAGATATTTCCTTCACAAATCATCAAACGGTGTTTGTCCTCAACTTTTGAATGATGAGGTATATTTGTTATAAAACCCTCTTCGCACTGTTGTCTATTTGTTTTGAACTAGCGATCCACGCGAGCTTCGTACGATCATATTTACAACATCACATTACACATCTTTGAAATTATCTATTTTTTTCTGTTTGAATATGAATGTATTATTCATAAAATTCTACATTAAAACACGTTGCGTAGTTTGAAAGATCTAAGCGTACAGAGAGCAGGAGCGAATTTATTTTATACTACTGATTACAAATTGACTATTCCTGGTATATTATATCTTATATCCTATTTTTTATATTCTCCCGTGATGCCACTATTGTACGAAGTAAGTACACAATTATGAGGGAAATATGAGAATCTCATTAATAAAATAAATAAACAATTTATTTAAATTAAAATATTGTATTTCATTATAAGTTATTTACATACTTTTCAAGAATATCAAGTATACAATGCAAAATCGTTCATACAGTTTGAGCGTCTGTTGGCTGTTGTTGACCGGGAGAGAAAAGATTTTCAATAAAAGTTAACTTTTATTTAACAGAAAAGATCTTGAACAAATCACTAATGTCCAATATAAAATATTTTAAAAATTTATTAAAATTTATTAAAATTATGCAAAGATATGACGTGAACAAAGGGAAACTGATGTCTAGATAACCCTTTCTATTGAAATTAAAACATGTTATTTGAATTAACTTCGGGTTTACATTTCTGAGCATTGTATTCGAAGTAATTTAATAGAGTAGAGTGCTCTTATGAATGACTAAGTTAGGCAGTCTGCCCACGTAGCAACTGGCCACTAGTAAGATAGAATATATAAGAAGTTTCTTTATATGAAAAGAGTAGCAAACGAGCATGCAAATCACCTGATGTTAAGTAGTCGCAGCCCATAGACATCCACGTACGACCACAAACACGACCGAAATTCTATCTGAGCTCGAACGTAGATTCGTTGCTACCCCTAAGGATTAAGATAGTCCCCTCGCTTCAAAGTGTAGCCTGAAACTGCACCTCTCCAATCGAAACACAGGTAATGCTTTAAGGCGGATTATGAGAGCGGCAGTGGTACCTCCCCGGTCGAACTATAGTTCTCCCACCTTTAAATGCAATGATTAAAGAAATGCCAGTGGTGTGGTTTTCAGCTGCTGGTTTGAGTTCAAATTGTAGACTTTATCGATTATCGATATAAGTGTATAATTTGTATATGTGTTTCAGCGT
The DNA here is from genome assembly GCA_018251015.1 of Phocides pigmalion okeechobee. Classification (NCBI taxonomy): domain Eukaryota; kingdom Metazoa; phylum Arthropoda; class Insecta; order Lepidoptera; family Hesperiidae; genus Phocides; species Phocides pigmalion. The sequence continues at coordinate 11,129 of DWON01002749.1, forward strand.
TGAAGCAACATATTATAGAAAATTTATGCCTGACACTCTTTTCTCATACCTTGGATGTGGCAAATAAACATGCGCCCTTGTAATAAGTTTTATTTTATGTACAGGGTACTCACGATTAACGATTTGTGATTTTTGATTGCCGATATTTCGAACTATTTGCATGGCTCGTGATCACAGTAAATCTGCGGTCGCGGGGGAAACTATAGACAGATGTTAATGGTAGATTCTAATATCGGAAATTAAAAATTGTTAATCGTGACTACTCGGGACATAAAATAAAATGTGTGAATTCCGCGGTAATATTATTTAAATTATATGTTGGTAGTAAATGATCACTGCCATTTACGTAAAAGCCAAAATGTAAACCGTCTACATGATGGAAAAACAGGCACCGTCGCCTATGGGTATTGGTGACACTAGAGAAGGTTCCATCATCACGAGCTTTGAAACAGAGCATTCTTTAAATGTGAAAAAATAAAGGCGCAAATGGATTTTAAATCTTGACCGATTTCAATGACAGTTTGCATTAAAATTACGTGCAAAACGCAATCACGAAGAACAGTGAAACTAAATACATTAGTTTCTACGTCTGTCAGTCGCTTAAATAAAGTTCGTTTAAAGCTCAAAACTAAATAAAGTTACAACGGAGCAATATAATGATGTAGTGTCAAAATAGACAAAATATTATTTTAAATATAATATTGTCTGCTATAATATTCGTTAGTAATTACTTACGCTTATAAGACAAGGCAAGAGAAGAAAAGCTCTTGCCCGGGCAAAAGTCGATATTACAATATTTCATATTTCAAGCTCTTTTTTACTCTTTTAAGGGTGTAATTTCCAAAATTTCGTTCTTAGTGCTCATTTACTATATTAAATACAATTATATATTAAATAATCAAATATAAACCCAAATTTGTATCCGTACTTGAAAAAATATAATTTCCCGTAATTACTTGCATAACCTATTTCAAAGTTTTATTTTCGCTACGAAAAGTAGCCTGTGTTCGGTTCTAAGGAATAAGGAGAACGAAGACGGGGACAGCAACTAGTACATATATAAGTATCAACAAAACTGAAACAATAGGCGCTAAAAATAATTGGCTTTAAATATTTCAGCCCTCAATCCTTTATGGAGCAAACTCAAATACTGTTTTCAACTTGCTTTATTTTTGAAGGGGTGTCTTTTTCGCAAACAGTTTAGACCCTGTAGCGGACCTAAACTGGCAGGGGTTGATTAGTAATGCCAGGGTTGGTTGGGATTCTTAGGGTTCAATCGCTAAATGCTTAAAAGAAATCCCAAGAATTCCATGTTTCTACATCTTCGGCCGTTTCCGTTCTTTCGTAAGGTCGTTCGTCTATCCGTCCCTCTATTGCTCTGCCCATCCGTCTGTCCGTTCGTATGTCCATCCGTCCAGCGCTTTTTTCACCAACCGCAGATTAGGCCATATCCCCACACTGAACAGCGATCAAAATTCTCTATGCGAGATATGAATTAACATTTTTATCACCAAGCAATAGATTAATATTTTGAACTTTTTCTTGTATCATACATATTGTAGCGTCTTTTTTCAATAGTCAGGTGTTAGTTTTTTCAACTTGCTTATTAAATTATCCTGAAAGTATTTTAGTAATATTGGAAAGTAATTTCAGATAGGGCCGTTAGATTTGATGTTCCATTCCGAGCTATCATTCCACCACTACAATATGCATTCGCCAATCCACCGCCGGATAGGGCGTAAAAAATTCAATTGAAGGAACTGAACAAAAGGCAATGCCAATTCATAAGCAAATAACTGGTTATTACATATAAAACCTATGTTGTTATATATAACAACTATTTTGTTTATTTTTGTATATATTTTTTATGTAAGAAGAGTAACGAGCATGCAAACCACCTGATGTTAAGAAGTCGCCCATAGACATCCACGCACAACCACAAACGCGACTGAAATCCGGTCTGAGCTCGAATGATACATTGCTACTTCTGAGAACTAAGATGGTGGCCTCGCTTCAAAGTGTAGCCGGCAATCGCACCTCTCCAACCGAAACACAAGTAATGCTTTACGGATTACGAGGACGGCGGTGGTACTTTCCCGGTCGAACTATACTTCTACCAGCTATCAATTTTGTTTACAGTTAGTAGGGTAGCGGATGAGCTTGTAGGTTACCTGATGTTAAATAGTCCTGCATGTAGGTCCTGTTTGATGTTGGACATAAATGGCCCGCGTAGACCATTTAACAACAGGAGGCCTGTTTTATACGTAACCACCATAAAAACGGATTAAGTTTTACTATGATTGGATTACCATAAAACTGAGCCATTTAAGCCGATATTTCCAAATTACAGGCTTCATATTTGTGTGTAGATAACCGTTCGCGTCGTAATTAGCGAACGAAAACTCGATCCGTAGTTCAAATTTGTTTTCTGAACGTCAAAGTTGGCCACTATTAAAGCGCTGAAATGTTAGAACTTTTACGGCGAATCTGTTATTTTTCTCTCTACAATTAGGTGGAAACCAATGTACTAGAACTGTGCATAACTCTGCTTACGTAAAACATAAAGTCAAAGTTAAGCAACGTCAAGTGTGGTCGAAAATTGGATGGGTGACCACTGGTGGCTAATTTTAATGCCCGTTGTTATTTGTAAAAGTCTAAATATGTTCAATGGCCTTAAAGATAGTAAAGAAATGTGTTCTACTTATGTATGATCCGCAGTTGAGCACATGTGACAAGTATCGGTTACAGCCAAGCGAGCCGTAGAATACTCATAGCACAGAAGGCAGCATAGAAGGAAGGAAGAGGCGTAGAAGAAATCTGGGTTCTTCATAGCTTGTTAGTGACCATAAAACTTCCGATACCGTTTGACAATTGCTATTTTCCAGTAACTACTCGAACAGATAGTTTAACGCGACTCTATGAACAGAAGTGGACATAAACCTTAACCACTAGCGGTTATCCATCCAATTTTTGAGCGTGGTCAATGTTGCTTAATTTTGTCGATAGCACATATACATATACACCAACAGAAGATCTATTAGACGCTTCATTGCGTTAACTTTGATGTGGTTGCCGGTTACAAGTGAGGCGATAATTTCACTAGTAGGAATGTATCTACGAGCTCAATAATCCTTTAGGTTGAGCTCACGCCCTCATTATCCACCGTGAAGCAGTACTTGTCGCTCAGTTTGAGAGCTGTGGTCGTTAATCACACTTAAAAGCGATCACCATCTTAGTCTTCAGGTGTAGCAACGCATCTATGCACGACGTCAAAATGGACGGAACTATGGGAATACTCTCCCTGCATTACAACACTGTAGTGTAATGCGCGGCGCAACGCTCTTACGGCTCGCACACACCAGTGTTGTACGTATACATTTGCATTACGGGCGAATAAGTGATGTGTTTACGTCGGCGCTACAAGTTTGGGGGTGGACATTACGTCTGTGCATTCTTAGATGATACAAAGACACTGTAAAATACAATATTTCGAATTGTCGGCGCATCTTCAATCTAGAGGTATAAACTCCAGTTTAATACCGCCTCCTGCAACGCTAACCCGATCTAATATGAGCGCAATAGTCAAAGTGTTAAGTCATATTTGAGTTTGGATGTACATTTTCACGGGCTGTAGATTTAATTTAACATTAGGTGGCCTGCACGTTCGTTTGCTACTTACTAACATAAGAAAAGGTTGAACGTGGTGCGCATGGGCTGCAGCGACTACTTAACATCAGGTAGCTTGCAGGCTACTTTTCTAACGTGAAAAATGTTTTGCTGCCTTCTATGTAAATTTCTGCCATAACTGTTTCAGGATCTTGAAAGTAATGAGCACATTAGTTCTCTGTCCGTCTGTTACATTTGAATGTTAACGGCCCGTTTTCAATGATATTTATGTTAATGTTTAAGTACGAGCATTGTTAATTATTATTTAGCTTTGTTTATTTCGTGGCGAAGAATAAGATATAAAGGTAAAATACAGTTCTGAAGTTGGTTTTATTTCGACTTCGAATATAGATTTTAACATTCTCCAAAAATACGGTTCGACAGTTGGTGCCATCTTCATCGACTTCGGCCATCATTAAACCAATCTGTAAAATAATATGACGGACGGGATGGCAGGACATTGAATAAAGGAAAAACGTCACATTCGCTAGAGCACTCTATTTCACGATTTTTAAATCCTCGTACAGAATACATTCCAACAAGCAAAAGCACTTCACCTGTTCACTCCAACGGTTTACATAGCAACAACTGAAAAACTGCGAATATTTGAGCGCTTGTCGGAAAATTCGTCGGATTTTAATTCGTTGGACGGCATTTCCGAATATTTCGATGATTCGTCGAAATTCGTGCGCAACGGACAGGGCTCTAAATTCATTTAGTAGTGAAAGTTCGTGACACGGTGCTATTTATTATTTTCCGAAAAAGTGTGTTTCATTTTTAAATTACTCTCGGAATTCTAAATCGGCGGATTGTGTGACGTTGGGCATTTGAGAAATTTATGTAATTGGTCGGCTCGAGAAACACGTAACGGTTCCCGTGTTAGTTAATGTTGTTCCAGGAAATTTATGATTGAATATTTTTTACACTTCTAATTTCCTTTTCGTAACGTGCGCGTTGCGTTCAAGGAAAACATTTGGAAACCTACGGAATATATTCTTATCCAAAATTCCTCAGTGTCTAAAGCCGAAATTATTCAATAAATGTTTAGTACCTATCGAAACCAAAATGCTTTTTCACTTTTAGCGCTGCGTCTAAGCTTCCTCTTCGTCTTCGCTCAGAGTCTAAGCGAGTCTGCGGTGGAGAAAGGAATGCTTGGTATTGACTACGCGACAGAATTCATGAACGAACGAACCGAATCGTCATAGCTTTTTGGCTTAACACGCTAAAATGGTAATAGACCGACCACATTGCTCGCAGAACCGATAATCGCTGAGGAAAGCTTATCAAAGGCGACGGCGTCACAACAAAAGGACCAAAGACACCACAACCAGGTGGATTGGTGACATGAAAAAGAAGCGGGTAACTGTTGGCTTCAAAAAGTAGGTTCGCTTGACGTGGTGCCAATTAAGGAAGGCCTGTGTTCAATAGAGAACATCAAAAGTCCGGGGATAAAACGATGGATGAATGGATATGATTAGAAATTTTGGAATACTAAAACTGGATTTTAATATTGAAATATGTTTTTAATAACATTCGTGTAAACTGATTGTAAGTTATCACACGCCAACGGACATCTGTACCTGACACCATAAAGAATAAGTGTCCATATTACTTGAAGTTTTTAAATGTGTTACTAGTAGTGATAAATCGGTGGTAGTCTCAATTATAAGAGAAGCGGAATCCGCACCTCCTCACCAATACTTAAGTAGTGGTATTTCCCCATTTGAGCCATGTAGGCTACTACTTTGTGGACGGATTTCTTTTAGTTATACCTAAGAACACTATCGATCAAGTCTCTTTAACAAAAACTGAATAAAAATTGCTCCAATTGTTTAAAAGTTATGATGCCAGACACACAGCCAGACTCGTCAAATTTATAACATCCCTGTTTTGCGTTGTTGGTTACAAAAATCGAACTTAATCCTATCAAGCATTCAACATTACAATAAGTAGCCCAAGTATTCACATCTTAACTACTTTGTATGCATATAATAATGCTAAAGAATGGCTAACAAACTTTTTGTCGAGCCCCAAGTATTCGAGTTAACTGGGATCGTTGCGATTCTGAATACAAAGTGTTTGAGTTTGTAAACGGTGTAAAATGAGATGTAAACTTTACTGTTTTTGAGATCAAATTACTTCATCCAACAAAACACTTACAGCTTCAGCATAACTGAACGATTGATGCTCTTTATAATTATTCCACAAAATGATCAATGGTATGTAGTTATTTACACGTAGTTGCTTTATTTCTAAAATAGATGGCGCTGTATATAATATAATACTTCAGTGGGCGCAACTTAATACCACAGCAAAAATCACTTTGATCTATTTTTCCACGCCAAAAATATGACTTTAATATTTTGGGGTAAGTACTCTTCTCAGAAAAAAGGCGACTATCTTAGCCCTGAAGGGTCAATAACGCAGCTGTGATCATATTAATGCAAACCTTTTGTTTAATATGAAACTGGTTACAAATGTCCATGGGTGACGTCTAATTATTAGGTAAACTGCAGGCTCTACTATTTTCGAAACTACGTCATGCGGATTTTCAATTAGAACAATTTTCTTGTGAGTAAGAAAGAATTAAGCATGTACACCCATCCCATTACCGACTACGCCTAGGGTGCTTAATTTTTTCCATCGTTAATAAAGAATACAAAATACGGAGCTTTTTACGCTTGTGTTATATACATAATTTCTTAAATTTTAATTTTAAGGTAACCCAACTTTCGATCGCCTTTCACGTTACTTAACTTAATCATTTGTTCATAAACTACACAAGATCCGAGACAATTCGTATTTCATCGTGATTATGTCAACATTTTCTTACATTTTACAAAGTTATCAAGATCAGCTTTCTTTCAGCACAATTGAATGCTTCCAAGAACTTTATTGAAACTTCACGACTTGCTTCTTGTCCTTATTCGCGATCATTGTTTTCTTTGAATCTTTCATAATGGTCCTTTGAGTCATAAAATTGAATTTTACAATTGCAATCTGTTACGAAATACAGCTGAGGTCGTAAAAGCTGCCAAGTACCATGGTCCACGTACACTGACGGGTTCCTTCATCGGTATAAATTAAGCAAAATGATCTCAAAAAATGTTAATTATGTGTATAGTATATGATCGTCATAGTTTATGGACAGTTCATTATCCCATTGCTGGGCCTTATGGTGTTACGAGAAGGATAAGTCCGTTGTCCACCACACTTCACATGCTTTTGAGAACTTTATGGAGACTTCCCAGGCATGTATTCCTCACCATGTTTTCCTTCGTCGTCAAAGCAAGTAAAAACTAATGGCCGACTAACCTTTGCAAGCGAAGCGAAAACAACAATCTACAAGATCAGAAGCCCATCTATGTACGACGTTAGGCAGAACTTTAAGTTAGACGTACACGTCCATGGCCTGCAGAGGCCGATTAACGTCAGATGGACTGTACCTTTGCTTATTTTAAAAACAAGAAAAAGAACTTTAACTAATAAGGAAGCATAATGCCGACTGATATTGTTTGACATACAGACAGACGGACTTGTCGACTTTGTAAGGGTTTTTATCGAGTTGTCAACGAAACCTAAAAAATATTTCAGTAACGAACAACATCCAAGTTACGACTGTTACTAATAAAGATTGTTCCGGGTTGTTTTCTGGTTGTCGCTTCAGAGGCAGCGATAAACGAGTAGCGATATGAGCGAGGAAATATAAATATTACACTTAATTTTTTAGTTCAATCCTTTATTGTTACACCTGCCTGCTTCACGTGATATTACAAAAAAATATCTTTCAAGCTCTTTTCTACCCCCTTAGTTACGAAATTACGTTGTTATTGCTCATTTACGTTCTATTAAATAAATAAAATGTAAAAGATGTATTTTTTACTTAAAAATAATACTTTTCCCCTAGTAAATTGCATCCCCTTTTTTAATCAGGCGGATTATGAAGGTGGAAACGGAACCTTTCCTGTCGAACTGTTGTTATATCACCTTATAACTTTGAAGATATTATTATTGTTTTATAAGCAATACGTTTAGTGAAATGCGTTGACGTTGCGTAGAGAAGAGGAGTAGTAAGTTGCAAGTGGTAGGTGGTAAGTGGTAAGTAATAGGTTGTAAATGGTAGGAGGCAAGTAGTCATCCGTGTGGTGTTTAAGTAATAAAAAAGCAGACACTTTAACGGGTATAAAGTAGCTAGAGCGAAGTAATTAATTTTGATTTTATATTTATCACTATCAATTGTTAACATGATCGTTTATCGTTCGATGTTAACGATGAAACACGACCGTAATAAATGTATCGTTCAGTGGATACTGAGGAAAGTGGCGGTGAAATTTTATAGTGTTCTTACCAACTTGTTATTATCGGGAAGTTTTGATACACCGAGTGCCATCGTTCGATCATGCTTCCTTACGTCTATTATTGTGAAGGAGCACTTCTATACAATAAGATACCAGGCAATGTTAAAAATGTACACCCATTCAACACTTTCAAAAGCAAATTAGCTGAGTACATTATATGAATGGGTATCTGATAATACTATGCGTCTGCATGTGTGAATTGATGATACCTTAAACTAACTTAATGTAAGTCTCTGTTCTCATAGAAGTGACGTATTTGTTTTATTTAAGAATAAATTCTTTGGCGCTGCAGCTTATAACTACCGATATTTGAACCAATTGCACGCCTCGTGGCGGCTAACGGCTAAACCACAGTTTGAGTGAGCTTCACCACCGCAGTTCAGCCGACCACCAGTGGTCACTTGTGGTCACAAGTAGGAATATCGGCAATTAAAAATCGTAAATCATGAACCCATCCACTTCCGACCTCCAGTTCTAACTCCAACTCAAATATTTATTTTCAATAAGGTACATACATTTAATAAACATCAAAGATACGAGGGTGCGTTTTTAAGTCCGCGGAATGGCGGGGTTGGGGGGGGGAGAGCGGGCTCATTAAGGG
>DWON01002750.1:0-19748 GCA_018251015.1 Phocides pigmalion okeechobee
ACAACCACGTCCAATCTCAAACAGAACAGAAGTTCTATTTAAGGATGGACGCAGATGCGTTCCTACTCTTGAGGACTCAGATGATCGCCTCCAATAATGTGTATCCGGCAACCACACCTCCCCAACCGAAATACACGAAGAACATGTTGCTTGACTGCAGGCTATAAGGGTGGCGGTGGTGCCGCCCCAGACGAGCTCTAACGGCTCTACCAACTTTGAAATAAATAAATAATAAATCCCAAAAAATATTATTTTAATTCTATAAATAAAATATACATGAGAAGTTTCAATATCCAAGAGGCAAAAATAATCGAAACTCTATTTCAGATATATAAACTTAATAATTATGTTTGCACGAAACCCTTAGGGCGAAAGGTCTATTTGCACTTGCCCAATTATATTTTAATGAATAAGTTCCACATAATAGACAATTACAATTATCAATTACACGTTCGACAAAAATAATTTGTCGAAATCTTTAATCTCGATTATAACATAAAATAAGTAGCATATTTCCTCAAATTTAGATAAAATTTGAAGAATAATTTTAATTAACATTTATTAAAAACCAAGATGGCGTTATGCCAGACTACAAAGTACAATGTTTATGAGCCTTTATTACCCCCAAACATTTTTTATTAAGTTTCGCTTGTTTAATTATAAAATTTTATAATTAACCTTATTAGAAGGTTGCAAATGTACTGTCTCGTAAGATTACGGAACGCAAATTTTATTTACATGTGAGTTTATTGAGTTTGATCTCTCCAGAGGGTACTGCGATCGAATTAATACACCGAGTTGAGCTGTAAACGAATTTACTTGGCTTTGCTGGCTAATAGGATTTGTCGGAAGACGAAAGAATATACAGTTCATAATAGTATCTGGCTTCTGTAATAATTATGTGTAGTTTCAGCGGTTATTGATGGAACCTCGGTTGTATAAATGATTTTGAAACTTTATCTTTTTTTTATTGCGAAAGAGTAAACGAGCATGCAGGCCACCTGGTGTTAAGTGGTCACTGCAGCCCATGTCAAACCACGTCGAATCTCAAATATAACAGACGTTCTATTTAAGGATGGATGCGGATGCGCTCCTACTCCTGAGGACTATGATGGTCGCTTCCAATAATATGTAGCCGGCAACCAAATAAATCGGTGCTAAATATAGCAAAGATAACGTAATACTGTTAGACACATACATGCTACATGTCAACTCATATTGTTTTCAAACGAAACTACACGAAATAATCTCGTTAAACTGTATATTTCAAATGTCACACTATCGTCGCAAATGGATTGGAATGGAATAAGAAAGTAATATCACAGACAGTAAGATTAACGCACAGCCGAAATCATTAAACCTAAAATTCTAAAATTCTTCAGACTTGTTATTTATATAGCATATGAACTAAGAAACGAATTTCGGGAATTTAATTCCAAAGTTGATAAAAAAGGATCAAAGAAATGTCAACTTTTAAGCAAGGAAAGCCGCGGCAAAATTGGTGGCAAAAGTAAATGATACGACACGATTTACACATTAAAATTCTGGTCTTTTAAACCGGAGGCCATCGTTCAATTCCCTGGCGTATTTGCGTATTCTTTTTTTCTACCTTTCTTATGGTGGTAGAGCCGTTAGAGCTCGCCCAGGGCGGCACCACCGCCACCCTCATAAACCGCCGTAAAGCAACATGTTCCTCATGTGCTGTGTTTCGGTTGGGGAGATGTGGTAGCCGGATACACATTGTTGCCTCCAACAAAGTGACCATCTTAAAGTAGTAGACCATCTCAAGAGTAGGAACGCATCCGCGTCTATTCTTAAATAGAACTTCTGTTCTGTTTGAGATTGGACGTGGTTGTCCATGGGCGGCAGTGACCACTTAACATCAGGTGGCCTTCATGCCTGTTTCTAACTCTTTCACAATAAAAAAAGATAATACAATATGTATAGTTTGACCGGAGAAGTATCTATCTACACCCTAATAAAGGGGATTAGGACCGATTGATTTGTATTTATTCTGGTGGCCGAAAAACGGAAAAAAGATGTAAAATTCATGTCTGACGGTATTCACGGAATATCTGTATATGGGCGTGAAAATTTGAACTCGGCGCGAGTCGTATTTCCGTACATTTTAAAATTCGGATATTGCGGGATCAATACGAAATTCGTCAGTGTGCAATATATACGAAGAGACTGAAAGATGGCCAACGATTCCGCTCTGCAACACTATTAATTTTATACTAGCGGCATGACCCACTAAACTTAACAGTAGACACCAGATATAATCTTTATATACGTAAATCAAAACGTGTTGAATAAACGGTTTTCTCAACAGTTTCCCTGCGTAAACAATATGTTTATAAAGATGGTAGAGCCGTTAGAGTAAGAAACGGACGTGCAGCCCACCTGATTTTTACTGGTATGACTTGTATGATGCTGGGAATGAGTTTTTAAGTAGGGGTGATACGGCAGTTCCAGTAAGCTTCTAATACGCAGATCACTTCTAAAATTAAATTTCTAAAAATTTAAATTCTCAACTCCCCGTGTGAGAGGATATAATCTCAACATACTAGCCAAATTGCTATTACTGAACCATAAAATATGTCCATTACGAAGGTCAAATAAATTTGTACTATACAACAAATAATATTGTTTTTGAGTAGCTGTTATACAACTTTCCTCATGTTTTCATGTAAACCTTAATTATGTACAATTGTACTCTGTGTTCAAGATGTTGCTCCTAATGAAGCGTGTTTGTGTGAGTCGTATGTCTCAGTTCTTTGAATTTATTATTTATATACATATGAGTCCATATAAATAAATAACATTGGAGTGTTTGTTTGTAATATTAAAGTAGCCGCTTTTTACTAAATGCATATGTACAAAATATATATGTAAATATATATGTATGCACGCTAGATATATGTAACAGATATTATATGTAATATTTTTTTCCATTTTTGTCTGTCTGTTTCTCTATTCGTTCCGGTTAGTCTCTGAAACGGGTGGTCCGCTTTTGACGGGATTTTCGCTGGCGGATAGCTGATGTAATAAGAAGTAACGTAAGCTACTTTTATTTAAAAAATATATAAAATAAACACGAACGAAGTCGCGGGCATAGCTAGTATGAAATAAAATGTGAGAATTATTTTTTATGTGCAAAAGTACAAAACGAGTGTGCAGGCCATCTAATAGTAAACGGTCTGAAGCCCATAGGCATTTAGATACGTCTAGTATCAAACAAGTACAAGACATAACTTTTTTATTTATGAACCGATTGATGTGAAATAAATAAAATTTAACTGAAGCTTAAAACGTTAGTGAAAACCGTACTTAAATCAGTTTAGCCTTTTCAGACATTAGCCCACACAAACACATAGACAAACACACAAAAATATAACAATTATTGTTCTAATAAAATCCCTTATTTTTTTTTTTTTCAAATTTTGCTTTTCATGTACAATGAGCGATCAGTATTTATTTTATTATTTGTATAGAAGATAAATTGAAATGTAATAACGATTTAATTTAGGAGAGAACAATAATACATCAAATACATGTGAGAACATGTAAGCACATATATATGTGCTTACATACCACATACTTACATAAAAGTATTTGATATCTTATTCGTTTCTAAATAAATAATAAACCTCTGTGAGTGGGTACTTGCCCAAACGTGCCGATTACGCTAACGACAACACCTCCCCCGATTTATAAGATATATGTATGTATACTTGGCAATTTATTCACTTACTCACACACACACACACACACACACACACACACACACTCAATCAAATGTTGCCAACTGACGCTATTGTTCTTGTTATTTTTCTTTTCTTTTTTTCTTTTGTATAAATGTAAATTGTATAAATCTTGTGTAAATTGTATGTATATATATTTTTTATTTTATTTTATTTATTTATTAAGGACAACCAATCTTACACTAGAAATAATCATACAATATTACATTAAATGATAAGCTAAGTATAGATTCCATTACCACGACTAGCAAATGTGAGTAAAATGACGTTTAGATATAGGTGCCTAAAGAAAGTTTATCGTGTTTAGAAAATTACTTTTTTATTGTGATAGTATTTTATTTTGTTTTATTATTATTATTTATTTTTCCTTTAGAATCCTTCCACTATAACTTTCTTAAATTTAAAAATACCGTCAGAGAATATGTCAATATTACATGTTTTATGGAGTACATTGTATTGTCGCTGTAGCTTGTACATAACCGAGTGGTGGCCAAGATATGGTACATATTTACTGTGTCTTGGTATTTCGTAAGGTATGTTAAACCGAAGTTGTTCAAGAAGTCCAGGGCAATCCAGAACACCACTTACAATCTTATACAAGAACACGTGATCTAACAAACGTCTTCTATAGGACTATATATTTTAGAAAGAACAAATGCATTAAATTGTCTCCTTACCTCTGAAACCGAAGTATACGATACGATACGAGTGATAATGGATTAAGTTCACTTACCACTAATGCATCAACGGGATTAAACAATTAATTAAAGTGTAATACCGTATTATTTAATCTAAGATACGATTCCTCGTTAAATCATTTGTACAATCCTTCAGAGTCTTCTAGAAACATCGATGTCGTAATCTTGTTTAAGTAGACAAATTTATATTCAAGGGTAAAGGACGAAGGGTAAATTAAACACATCGCGTATTGACATTTCTACGCATGCGCATGTAATCCATTTTTAAAATGTACGTTTTTTATAATAAACGATACGTTGAGATTGTATATTTGATGCGTATCTACGTATGCTGTTTTGTTTATCAAAATTTGGGTATATTTCGAAAGCTATCATTAAAGTTATGTTTCTTACATTTTCGGAAATGAGACAATTAGTATAAATAGGGGACCGATAATTTATCGTTATTTTCTAAATACATTAATGAAATTTAATATTATCATTAATTTTAAGACAGGTGAAAATAACAAAATTTAATGTTAGGGTTGCCTATCGCACTATAATAGGTATTCAATATTTATTAAGCAAATACATTAAGTAAACTTCCTATATAATCGTTCATGTGTCAATCAGTTCTTGTAAACTTTTATGTTGTAATAGATGAAAGTATTTTTTGTTACGTTTCTTTAGCTTATGTAAGGTACGTGAAATGCTATTTACTTCAAATACTATATTTAATAGCTTTTAACTGCAACTTTATATGCATGGCAGTCGATGCTAGTCATCATGGCATATTCTGAAATATACTATAATTGTAAAGAAAACCCTACATTGACAACCCTAGATTGCTAAAATCGAACCACAAAGTTAGACAAGTGTTAATTAAATGTTAATTTATTACGCATATATGACGTTACAGATTGAGATATTAATCTTAATATCCTGCAAGGGGACCATGTTTGATGAATACACCTCCTTTGAGAACTACCCACAGGATTTGTTGGTAAGGTAACAAGGTAGGATTTGAATGCAGTTTTCAGGATTATATTGTGATGGGATTCACTTAACATTTACTGTTTTTTCATTTAAATCGGTTAACAAATAAAGAAGTTATGTTGATTTATGTCAGTCATCACCGCACGAAGTCGTGGACACAGCTAGTCTCAAATAATATATACAACAAAGTATTATATTTTACCAAACAAATATAACCACGTACCTAATCTGTCGCTTTAAATTACAATCTTGTTCAACGCAGGCCTCTTATAAGCTTCTAACTTGAGTATAAATGACAACATCCTTTTGAACGGATTAACGTAAAACACATTTATTGCAGACCTTTTCTGTCTGTGTAAATGTTATTATTTCACGGGTTTGTTTTGAGGAAATGAAACATGATTATTGTGAGATACACAGAAACCCTTATTTAAAGTTTTTAATTTTTTTAAAAAGAGCAAGGTGAAACCGCTGACGTAGAATCCTGAAACTTGGCGACAGGTTCCTTGTATAGCGTAAGTCCACTCATAGCGGGCTAAAATACGTGTTACAAGATTAATAATCTTAATGATAATAGGAATACATGTTTACAAAACTGAAAATTATAAATATAATTATAATAATGTGTGTAATATTTATTCATCAAGGATTGATTTAAAAAGAGTGCCGAGAGTTTATTTCCGCCGGCTTTTTTCTCCCGATCTACCTTAGCCGACAGGGCGCTCAAAGCCGATGTATTGATTTTACACTTTATCCTTGACGTTCATTAAATGTATGTAAATACCTTACAATGAAATAAAATATTTGAATTTGAATTTGAATAAAAGCCTAACCTAAATAATCACAAAGGGGTCCGTGCCCATGTGGCAAGTTTCCAAAAACTAAATGCATTCCCGCGTTGAATAGAAATCGCAATTCTCTGCGCGAGATATGAACCACCTCTCTTGTGACCCGTGACGTCGATCAAATTTGGGACTGAAAAACTGTATATTTGTATTGTTATATAACAGATATATTGTGACTGGTGCGCAAACAAATCCGTGACCTAAAAATACGTAGCACGTAGAAATTAAAATAAGTAACAGATATTCTAAAACAAAAATATAAATAGTATCCAAAGTTGTTAACTTTGTATGCAAAGTTACAAAGTTTTCAAATAAACATTTAAATAAAACGACATCCAATAGACACTAACACGTAACACGGAACGTCAAACTTTACCAGTAACATTCACAGTTACCATATTGCGCAGCAACGTTTTCAAACGCGACATAGTTTGAAATTTCTTCGATGTACAGAAAACAGTATTAATAATTTTGCCAGGCGGTAGAACGAAAGTCCACTTGAGAGGTAAAACCGCTAACCTCACAATCCGTGGCAAAACAGGTCTTTTGTTTGGTTTGGAGAGTTGAGGTTGCCGGTACATTTAAGAGCGCGGCAACATCTCAATCCTGAGGAGTAGCAACGTCTGTGCATAACTTTAGGCAGGACTTGCCTTGTTTAAGGTTAAACGTAGATGTTCATGAGCAATAGAGACTATTTAACATCAGACGGCTTGCATCCTCGTTTGCCATTTTTTTAAGATAACAAAATAAACATTAAATATTGTAGGTAACTTCTTACATATGTCGCAGGTGCAGTTTATTTACTGCAAACCGATTCTACTTGATAGTTAATTACTACTAAAGTTTGATTGGTGCAAGAACCAAAGTGCTGGGGAACGTATATTATTATCATCAGGCGGCCTGTGTGTTCATTAACAAAGAAACTACAGTGATAGTATCTCGCTTTTAATACACATAGTCTTATTTTGGGATTCTATATGTTGTGTTAAAACTCGCAAATATAAGTATACAAATACAGACACAAGACAGAACCCTATGCAAATCAACGCGTATGGGTACTAAGCTTTACAGAACATTTTGAATATACTAAAACTTTCTTTTTTAACGGAGAAGAATACATGGTGGGAAGATTACATATCTAAGAGAGAGTTTTCCATGAAATTCTCTAAAGGGTGTGAATTTTACAAATTCTGTTTTAAATTTACGCACCAATTAATTTACGTACATCGCGGTGGACATTGCCGTGGTCATTCTCATTCTGAGACGAGACTTTCTAATGGGTACTAGTTTAGTATTCCTGATTTTCTAACGGGTACTAGTCTAGTACCCGTTAAAAAACCGGGAATGGATTGTGGATAAGTATAGTCAACGAAAATGACGGTGTGGTCTGATTTATTATTCTTCTGTATTCAATACGTCGATGCACGTACTGCTTTACTTGCTACATCGCAAGTTTCAATGAACGTTTATCCGAAGCTCGTCCATTATTCAGTAACTGGTGCAATTCCAAGTGAGGCTTTTGATCCGAGGAAATTCATTGCCTCTAACATTATTTTTACAGTTCTTTGTAAATTATTCAGGTTCAAAAATAGATACTGACATAGTTGCATAGAATATTATATGGATAGTAGAACTATATCCATCAGAAAGAACCGTTTTCGTTCTTAACCCACCAGATGGCAATTCTGTTGTTTTAGTTAAAGATGTGTATTTGTTGTATAAATTTACAAGCTAGGTGACTATCTCAGTACTCAAGAGTAAGAACGTATCTACGACCACAGATAGGTCGTTAGTCTTGTTTGAGATAAAATGTGGGTATCTATGCGTCATTGTGATGATTTAATACTTTTCTGAAATAAATGTTGGCAAC
The DNA here is from genome assembly GCA_018251015.1 of Phocides pigmalion okeechobee. Lineage (NCBI taxonomy): Eukaryota > Metazoa > Arthropoda > Insecta > Lepidoptera > Hesperiidae > Phocides > Phocides pigmalion. Next base: position 8,153 of record DWON01002750.1, read on the forward strand.
ACCCAGTGAAGATAGTTTTGGGTTGTCAACTTTAAAGATAGAATTTTAAAAAGACAAGACGGTTGTTCTGTGACGCCGTTGTTTTGTTATTTGATTTGGTTTTAGAGTATTGCAGCCTAAAGTTTTAACGTGTTCGTTATTATTAAAATTAAATTACTAACACAGTTTTTGTTAGTACTTTGACTATTCATCATATATTAGATCATTTCAGCGTTGCGGGAGGCGGCACTAAGATGGAGCATATTTGTCTAGACTGAAGATGCGCCGACAATTCACTGAAATATTGTATTTTTGAGCATCCGTATATCATCTATGAAATGACGTAATATCCGCCCGCAGTCTTATAGTCGTGACGTAAACACAGCACTTTTGTTCGCCCGTAATCCGTACAGATGTGTACAAGACGCAAGCGCGTTACGCCGCGCTACACAGCAGTATTGTACACAGCAGGGAAAGTGTTAGGTTATTCTTACATAAATAAAAATATAAACTCGTAATTGGGATTTACTAGTTCCTTTCTATGACTTTCTAGTAATAAAAAAAAGTTATTATTTTGTTATTCTTGTCGAGACAGGAGTTATTTTATCGCGATTACACAACATTTTATTTCAATCCAACACTTACAACGCTTGAACGATCTACATCGTCAGTTAAATGGCCAACTCGTATTGTATTTATTTTACAATATAAACTGCAATTCGTTCGTTCAACACACTTGTTGGCCATTGCGGCTCTTTTGCATGTCAATGAATATAACTTTTTATCACACGATATATTAAAATCCGATTATATGAAGGTTCTGTATACATTACTCGCATGTAGAGTTAAAAACAATGTATTTAAAAGGATGATATGACTTCTGGTCACTTTTAACATTAATATTTTACTACGCATTTTTTATCGTAAATCATCCGTTTATGTAAATTCACTGTAAAAAAATAAGTAACAGCTAACAGGTATGCAATCTTGAGAGTAAATGGTTACTGCTAGCCATGGATGCGTATAAACAAATCTTAATAGAATAGGGGTCTATCTGAAACTCTCATGTGTATGTTAGTGATTCGGCACTTTTCCACTAAAATGTAAAAAATGACGTTAAAAATGATTGCGGCATTGATTCTCTGGTTGATAAGAGACGAACAAGCTAGTAAAGCGACTAAGATGGAATCCAACTGACACTTCTAATATGTTTGACGTTAATTAAAGATGTCTACAGGCTGTAGTAGACACATCTCCAATTGAATTGCACCCTATTTTCCTATTTTAACTTGATCATAAAAGGAATTTACTGTCAATTTTATTAAAGTATAGGGTATATTCATTATTACATTAAAAAAAGCAAAACCTAAACTTTAAAGACTAAAGAATTTGGAGAGGACTATTTCAATTTCCCTGAACTAACATACGTGGGTACTAAAAGGGGTTCGCTTCCCTGCTTTTTAATTTTTGAAATCCTCATTGCGTACTTTCGTGTTGGAGAGTTTATCTTTTGATTGGAGTACATGGGCAAGACAAAAAGGTCTGTTACCGCGGGGCAACTATGAATCTGTAGGGTCCACAATGTACCAGTGTACCTTGGAGAAACGTGACTCATTCTGTTGTTAATAAAAAAATTGATAATAGCACAGAATATTCATTTGGGTTTTTGAAATGAAATTTCGTTATCGACGTATGAAAGACATTTGTCATCACATTTTTCTGTTACGCGCCATATTTATCTTGAACCTCTCACGGATTGGATTCGAACAAAGTAGTACTTTTTTATCAAACCTCGGTATAGTAACGTAAAGAATAACATATTAGTTTGAAAGTGGTATAAGAAAAATACTTATTCAAATTCAAGTGATTTTGTAGTAAAAGTGAGAATGATTATATATTTCGTTTGATAAATACAACACGTGACCGTGATTTTAATATTTATTTGTATACATGTCTATGGTAATAAAATAACTTTAATTTAATACGGATTTTTTTTCTTAAGCCTTTCTATCCAATTTCTGTAAAGTTGTAAATAGTAGAAAAATGATGCGACATAAAGAAGTTCAACTTCTTTCCTGTGTTATCTGGTACACACACATTTTTTAATACTCTTTATTTTATTTAGAGTAAACACGTTATATTATTCGAAATGAATGTGGCTTCGGATTTCAAACCGAAAAAAATATGATATTAAATATCGATGCCTTAAATACAAAAGTGTCGAACCTAATTATAAGGTTTCCATTTAATTTTACAAGTTCAGACAATGCTTTATTCAAACTTTCACTTTTTAACTATCGTAAAATAATGGAAAGCCTTATCTGAAGTTGCTGGTTATTTAAAAATCTTTTTTTATATAATTCGTAAATTAAACTGTTTCTGATGTCACTTAAGTATTGCGCTTAATATTTCATAAAGAATCTAAAGCTTAGAACGTACACAACTCAGTCGATTCTAAGATTTTATATAAAATGGAATATGTACTACTTATGTATGTAGAATGCTCACAATGTATAGGGGCCTCGGGGCAATCTTCCCGCTAATCCCGGCTATCTACCCCGGTTCCCCGTTCTCATGATAATTATTATTCCCCGAACGCTAGTTGTCGATGTACGCAATTCTGTATTGGAATATTTATAAAGTCTATGAATTTTTAGTGCTTAGTATTGTAGCGATGAAAAATATAAAATATATTTCATAAATTATTTTTTTAAATATTAATTTAATATCATAAAGTTATAATGTAAATCTAAATCTAATACAAATTAAGTTATATTATAAAAGGATAAGTGTTATTTATTAATTTTATTTTGCATGCAATTGGTTAAAAATATCGGTAATAAAAAATCATCAATCGGTAAACAAAATCTACAAAGTCAACCAAAAATTTATAACTTACATAAATACAGAAATCAATTATGCCTTGCTTCATCAGGCGTCACTGAAAGTTCTCCATAAATGTCTCAAAGGTATGCGAAGTTTACCAACTCATATTTGGCCAGCCCGCTAGACTTCATAAGTCTTCCTATCGATTCTAAGTTCTAGTTCTAGTTCCCAGAAGTGGGATAGAAATGGGTTGATAGCAGCAATGTTTGTTATTTCAACCCTTCCGTATTAACGACGCTCATTTCACATGCATACAAAGCTTGCGTAGTTACAATCAAATTTGAACTCTACGTCTTTTGAAATAAAGTTGAACATCATATCAGTAGTTTGAGCTAGTATTCATGTACTGGATACACAACACGTTCTCTTGCGATTAAAAATATTGACCGCAGTTCAAACAGTAGTTAGTAATAAAGCTCTATTCGCGCGAACACACAATTACAGCGCAACAGTGTTCAATATCACTCCTGGGACTACTGTCTCGTAATACATAAGGATTACAATTGTCATTCTGTTCTTGTGTTCAAAGCTAATATTACTAAGAACTATTATTGAGAAGAATAGCAACCTGACGTTAAATGGTGACTGCAGCCCATTAGCATCCACATAAATTGCTCTCATAAAAGCATTCTCTCTGCTTGTATGTGTATTGTTTCTTAAGACTAAGACGCTCATCTGGCTTATCAATAGCCGGCAACTGCAATACTTTAGAACTAGTGAACAAATGACCAAAAACTTATTGATAGTTTAAAGAATATGAACATTTACTTTCCAAGATTGGATGTTCTAGCATACAGAGTTAGAGTTACAGTTTGGTCTTTTCTTAATTGGAATTGACCAGAAGTCATGAAACACTCTAAAAATGAAAACGATTGGGCCATAGTCTAATATGCTGGCCTGGTATTCATTAATAAACTTCACACAAGTTTGAGCACTTTATGGACGTATACAGATTTCTTAACGATTCCATAACCATATAGTTGTTATAGATTTTACATGAAGATGTTAAAAATCTTTAGACCCAGCACCATGTCGTATGGGCTTGGACTTAACTAAATTGTTAAATTATTTTATAATTAATAACTTAAGAATTTCATGTTTTATACCGTTTATTTTGTAATATTTATGTTTAAAGTTTATCCGACAGGCAAACATCCAATAGACAATTTTTTTTTATATTTTCCTATAGGGCCGTAAACGCTTTTAACCTTTAACATAATGTCCGTTTAACTCAGAAGCTTCCGCGACATTTCATTAATCTCTCCGACTAACGAGCCATAAAACAGGTCATTGGGGTCTTGTAAGCTAGAAATTCAGCGATTCCCTGATACCTTAAGTGCTATCGGCAGTAAATAAATTGCATTTGTGAGCAAGATTTTCCACGTCGTTACCTTTGTTTAGAGTATTCGTTAACTAGCGATTGCACCCCGCTTTGCTCACGTAGAAGTTGATATTATAATACATTCGAATAAATCAAGCAGGTCTATTTTTACTTACTTTGTCTATTAAAAGAATAAAAACATGCATATTTTTATCCTTTGTGGTTTAATTTCTAAAATTTCTTTCTTAGTGCTTACTTACACTATATGAAAAACCTAATAATATAATATATAATATAAAAAATAATCTTATTTAAGTTGTCCTTCCAGACACACCCATGAGATTTTGTTTTAAGTTATAACCACAAATTATTCTTTTAAAATCTGTTCTTAAGATATTTTTTATAAGCTTACAACCTGTTTTTGATCATTACACGATTTCCATATCGGATGCTCCGATGACCAGAGGGTCCAGATTGGGACGAGGACGTACGACAGACTTTTTATGACTAAAACCACACCCTGTTCCTGCTCGACCCTTAAATTCCGAAGTCCATGGGATCCAGCATGAGCAAATACTGCCACCTCAGTGAACATCGACCCATCATTACATCCAGGCGGATTCCACCAAAGGTGTTTTGTCTTCGAGAGATGCACGTGGAAAAGTACACGCTGCCATCTATAGCCTGCAACTAATCGGACGGCAAACTACCCACATGTCTGTAACCCTAAGTTAACGGATACACCTTTCTTTAATTACTCATTTTTAATCTTCGTAATGAGTTGTAACAACAAGGGAAAGTTCTACAAAGGTTCTAATTAACGGTATCCGTACACGCCTTAGATTTATAATAAATTCATGATGGATTACACGAGCCAAGTGAATATTTAATGTTTTGTACTAAACCGCTTAAGCGATACCACTAAAATTCGTATACAAAATTAGAAGGTAATATTGTACATTCAAATAGTGTTTAATATAATCATTATCAAGCCGTCATTGTCCTGGCCAAGTGCGGTTTGGTAGACTTTACAACATTTTTTTTTTTTAATTTAGAAAATATTAATTGGTCTCTGTAGCCCATAGACATGTACGTCCAATCTCAAAGAAGACTAAAGTCCTTTCTGACGTCATACGTACATGCTGCTCCTGTAAGCTAAGATGGTAGGTAGTCTCATGAAGAACTAATTAATACTGACTAAATGAATAATACTGACAATGGCATAGTATTTGAATTTGGATTTAATTTATTTGACTTGGAATATTGTGAGCTACCTTCAATATGTGTCATCAAGAAAGTGACGACTAACCAAGCGTATTTAGAACGCAGCTCTCAAAGGGAATTTCGATGTCTATAGGAATCGCGAATTTCGATGTCTATATTAATCTAGAATCTAGATTAAATCTGCTCGGAGTTTTGTCTGAATGGTCGTTACACACTGACTTGGCAGTTAAACAATTCATCTTATGATGTTTCAAATTATTAAACTGGTAAAACGTTTCAAGTATGCACCATTTCTAAACTGATATCTAATATGTACATATTAACTCTGCAGAAGTAACAACGAATTAACAACGTTATATATCTTCACCAACGACTTCGGACAGCGGATCTCGATATATTATAGTGATTTTTGGCAGTGATCATCAATTAATTGTATGTATTTTCTGTATTTAAAAAATATCTTCTGAATTACATACACATAAGCGTAGGATAAAATATTTTCATATGGTAGCATCGTCGTGTTTCAACTTCGTAAGTATGAAAGCGCAATAATACTTGTATACGGAATGCAACATTTTATTCAAAGCATAAAATAAAAGTAACTTGATGTTAAAAGGTTTTTCGTGACAGTGGAAAATTTATGCTGCATTATGTGATTCATATAATACAGGATATAAACACATTTCGACTGGGGAGGTACCAATGCCGCTCTTTTAATCCGCTGTAAAACATATAAGTTAGGTGAAATGACCGATGTAGAACCGCGCGACCCGTCCAGGGGTCTCTACAGTCCTTGAGATGCCCGGGCAAAAAGGGAACCCTCGAGGCCCGAATAATCCTTACCAATCCCCCCCCCCCCCGCGAAAGCGCTTCAAAACCCCCACACATAAGTAGCAGATAGATGTAGGATGTCCCCCTTTTCATTACACTTAGAAACTCTCACTTAAAAATCGCTTAGAAACTCACTCTTAATCCTCAAGAATAGCGAACTAACTGAGGTAGGATTTAAGGCTTACTTGAGATTATAAATATCAATGGGCTGCAACGATTACTTAACATCAAGGGACCTGCATGCTTAATTACTATTCTTCTCACAATACATAATAAAGATCGTAATATTAGGACAACAATTTAATATTGAAGTCATTTTAATAAAAGCTTGCTTGTTTAGGATATATTAAAATGTTTGAAGGTACTTGCTTTGTAAATACTTTTTTGAATAATTATTTTATTGTTATGTAAGAAAAAAATTAAAATAAGTTCATTATTTTCAGTAAAATATAAATAAAATAAACAAACCATACCTAGGAGATAAAACATTTTTTTGTTTTTAATTAAAAAAGTACAAAGGAATAAATAGGTCCTACATTTGTAGAAAATACTATTAGCAAAGGATTTTAGTAATTTAGTACCAACAAACAGGTTGCTCAATTTTTTGTAAGTACCTTATTACCTTACTTGGTTACTTTATTGTATATTTAGCTTTTTTTTTGATATTTCAATTTTAATATAATTATTTTTTTTATAAAGTTTACAAATCCCTGCGACTTCATTTGATACATTATTCGATACAAATATTTTATTTCATGTTGAAAATCTTAAAGCTAATTATAATAAAAGCCTAACCTAAACAGATAAAGGCATGCCAATATCTACTTTTATCAAAGAACTTAAATCTTTTAGATTCTCTTTTAGTTTCTCTGTGCCTTCCTTCGCACAAATTTAATAATCATCACACATTATCACGTATCACCTTCCATATATTGTTGCATGTAAATTCCTGTATTTAGGGTAGTTATATAATTTTTCTTTACTTATAGAGTTTCCTCATAGTTTTTTAACAGAAAGTCGTAATGGCTTATTGAATTATATAAAACTACTTCCAAAATCTATTACTCGCTAACGTGTCATAATTTTTATATTTGTATATGATATTATCGTTCTAAGTAAAGGATCTAATTAATTACCATTCTGACTATCTAATATGGTTTATGTTACTATCCATTAGCTTGACAATATCTTTATAGGGAACAATAGTTTAATATAGGAAATTTACAGTGGTATGGTACTCAAATCGCACGTTTGATATTGAATTAAAATCTTGATTGGTCTCTTCAGAAAATTAATAGACCTGTCTGCTTATAATTTCAAATGAGATATGTTTCTGCTAAACTACCTCATAAGGCAGGCAATGTTTGTCGAGCTGGTAAATTTGATTACGATGTGTTTTTTTTATTTATATCCTATATATTACGCAGCATCCTTCGTTTCATTTAACTTGATTAGTCTTTACAACCTTTTAAATATTTAAAATTATTGTTATATATATATTACATATAACAATATATACATGGAGAGGTAACGTGAACGGAAACATATCATAAAAAAAGAAAATAAAAACAGTTATTAACTTAAATAACATATAGCTATGTTAGACAAATTTACAATTGTAAGTTGTTAAAATGTAACACGTGCGTCCTCCCGTGGAATGCCCGCTTCCACACGAGCATTTGGGCTACGTCTCGTCCGACCACCGACTGACTGCAGCAGTGATGATGACCTTCTTCCTCTGCCTACCTTGGTGGAGTACATCCCAGGGATAGTAGATCTCTTGAGAATTGCCCGGGTAAACAGTGATGCATCGAGACCCGCAGGCTCTTAAACCGGAGATCACCACAGCCATGGCAAAAGTAGGAAGACCACTATCGTTTAATAAAATGTTAGTATGTAGTAGGAAGATGTATGAAAGGGAACGTAAGACTAAAAAACGTGAGTAAAGGATTATAATTGATTTATATATTTCTTTTTCTCACACACACGATCCAGGGTTTCAATCCCGGACACGTCGTTTCACCTCTGATTTCTTTCTTCGCTTCGTAGAAGAAATGAACCGTCAATTGATTTAACGGTGAATGAAAACATCGTTTGGAAATTTCTTAAAAAAAACCTCAAAGCTTGCAGATCGAATATATTGAGTGTATTCAAGAAATCCCGACGGTTTGCTTCGTTTCGCTCTTGACATACAGAATTTCTGTGTACCTTTGTACGAATGGGTTTACCCAGTAGGATGCTCATAAATACACAAACACACACATATCTACACCTATAAAATGTACTATAGATCATAAGCGATAGTTTAAGCAGTATCAGCCGTATTGGTATTCGAATGGGTGAACGTAAGTGACAATATTTTATACACGCTTTGATTTTTCGGTGAGTCCTTTAATCAGCCATTATTTTCATCAATAAATGGCAGTTTCTGATTTGATACGGTGGGTCACATACCCAAGTTATCTTTCAATATGCATTGAAATAACGTGATAAAGAATGCTCTCAACCTCCATCCGTTATGGAAAACGAATGATGCAGTAATGGGTCCTAATAAAGCGCGTCAAGTTTTCGGAGGTTCAATGAACAGTAAGAAACCAACCGACAATCGGATTAACCCCGAAACACATGCGTGAGCAGATTGCTATATCGCATGTTTTAATGGAAAAGTTCAATGAACGATAAGTAACCAACCAACAATAGGGTAAAACGTGCATGATCGGATTAAAATACATCGCATGTTGTGGTCGCATACTTGTGTCTAGCAGTAGGACATAAGAAAACAGTTGCAACGACACACGTACACACAGATAAGGCAGTATGTACTATATATACTATGACAGTATATACTATGTACAGTAACGATCGCACCTTTGACCTGAGCTCGTGTAGTCCTGGCGTACTTTGAGAACTGATTGAGCGCAGCACTGTGTGCATACGGAAACGTTGGCGCCCATCTCAAAGGATTTGCTTTACTTTCCTACCAAAGGAAGCTTGTTTACATCTCGTCTACTTTGTAAGTAACATTTTTATGTGGATGCGTTATTATGTAACTTTTGTAAGGTTCGATGGTTCTATCATTATGTTTTGTTTATTAAGATACAGCAAAGAAACTAGTTCTATGTAGTGGTAAGTGGTCAGTGCTGCCTGAAAATATCAAAATGGTAATTGTCCATGTTAAAGTACAATTCTACCACCTATTACGAGGTTTCTATACTTTACAAAACTACTTATTACATATAACATAATTAAAACTTCACAAAATTTGGAAAAGGAACAGATAATCTTTTAAAAAACGAGCAGATAGATGTTTATTTAACTTAACTAAGTTTTTAATTACAATATTTTTTTTGCAAAAAAGACAAATAATCCTTCCGACAACAACATGAAAAAATAATAACAAATACAAACAAACAATTAAGTGTTTTTTTTATGATGAAAGAGTAAGAAACGGGCATGCAGGCCACCTGATGTTAAAGTGGTCACTGCAGCTCATGGACAACCACGTCCAATCTCAAATAGAACAGAAATTCTATTTAAGGATGGACGCGGATGCGTTCCTACTTTTGAGGACTAACATGGTCGCCTCCAATAATGTGTATACGGTAACCACACCTCCCCGACCGAAACACAATACATGAAGAACATGTTGCTTTATGGCGGGTTATGAGGGTATGCGGTGGTGCTGCCCCGGGCGAGCTCTAACAGCTCTATCACCTTTAGTGTAAACATAAGACGTTCTTATATATAGAAAAAAATAGTTAATTTCTTAAAAGTTTGCATTGTTTAACCTAACTGATCTTATTGCTAATCTTTTATAGAATATCTTTATAGTTTTTTTTTGTGTGTGAAGAGAAGAAAATGAGCATGCATACAGCCTGATGTTAAGTAGTCGCAGCCCGTAGACATCCACGTACAACTCCAAACACGACTGAAATCCTATCTTAGCTCGAACGTAGATACGATGCTACTCCTAAGGACTAAGATAGTCGCCTCGCTTCAAAGTGTAGCCAAAAGCACCTCTCCAACCAAAACACAAGTATTGCTGTACAGCGGATTATAAGGGCGGCAATGGTACATCCCATACATAGTTCTCCCACCTTTAAATTATCTTAATTTATCATTTTTTATATTATCTTCAGAAGTGAATTTCAAATAATTTATTACATACATATATACACATGTACGTATACACTGCTTCTGATGCTAAATAAAAATTTACAAACTAAAAGTAGTACTAAAATAACCTGGAAATTTCCCACGATGTTTTAATCCTAACGACCTCTGGGCTGAAACCTCTAGGGATATAATCTGGTTCGTTTCGTGAAAAATTCGGATGTTTTCATAAAATAATTCGTATTTTTCAATTCCCACTGAACTCATACATTCGGTTATTTGCGTAAAGCGTTACGCGATTTACATACCCCAACAAAATCAGACTGTGTGTCCAGAGACCGAAAAAGACCCAAAATTGATTTGGTGAACAACCTTCATGTTTATGATCCTTCAGGGTCCTGTAGCAGTCGACTGAAAACAGGGGAAATAATATCGTTTGTTGTCATACAATAATCAAATAAATACACGTTTTCAAATACAAAAGTTGTATTCTGAACGTCTTTAACTTTCGGAGTGTACACTTACCCAAGCACATCTTAGGAACAGTGTATTAAGTTTAAGAGATTAAATTATGGGATTTCTCTACATATTTATCACAAAACAGCTTTTCAGATAATTTCAGCTCGATTCAGATTGATGACCATATCAATAGTTTGAAAGACTGTTTAAAATAAGAAGAAAAAAAAACTATCTATTTTAATTATATGAAGATTTCTTCCGTTCCGTCTTCCGTCTTCCGTTAGTAGACCCGTCAACAAGTTCTACGGTTCTACAAGTTTGTATACGGGTGTATTAGTGTCCACGGCACTCAGAACACCGAGAATCCTAATGTAGAACTATGATATTATAGATTTTGTATATGGTATTCGTCAACTTTAAAGTTAGGGTCGACAACTTTAACTGTTAGGAAATCTGGAAGTATCGAAAATCTAAGCCCACGAGAACGAAGTGGTGAGCAGTAGTTAATCCCCCATTTTCGTAATGGCCACCAACTCATACTTGGACAATCATTTAGTTTAACAAATCTAAATCTTATTTATTTAGTGTTAATGAATTAGTATGTAATAATATTAGATAATTTATCTATTAAATATATCGCTTCTTTGCTTCAATAACGTGTTATCTTAAAAAACTCAATTTTACAGTAGAGCATGTTTTACTTACTAAAAATTATTTTACTTAATTGTGTATTTTTTTACGTTTATTGTAGATTACGTACAAAAATTTAACACCTTAGCTATC
>DWON01002751.1:0-19745 GCA_018251015.1 Phocides pigmalion okeechobee
GAATACCTCGGAAGGCAGGTTTACTAAACTTTTTGCTATGGTTTACTTAGTATATAATTAGAATTTCAATTACTTTTCATAATATGTTACATATATAATTTATAAAAATCAAAATCTATTTTTTCCGTCTTTAGGAACGATTTATATATGCCTTTTCATACTCAGCCCCACGTTGCGTTGGCAACGCCTGACATAGAACATCCACTGTAGCTTTCGAGGTCGAGTGCCGGATAACGCGTGTGTGATTATTTCTGCTTTGCACACGTTATTAGAGCAAACGCGCTGTGACTCGTTGCATACAGTGACATATTATGTTCGTGGCGTGAATATATTTTTTGTTATTTGCAATAATATTTTAAAAGTGTATAAAATGACCCGTTTTTCTCGATTTTATTAAAATTTCTTTATAATACTCGTCTATTAGATTTTTTCTCTGTAGGCAAGTTTACTGGCTTAGGTATCACCCGATATTCATTTATTTTAATTTCTCTTTTATTTTGTTTTTTCTTATTATGTATGATGGTGATATCGCTGATAATAATAGTTCAGATAATTATAATAATACAGAGTACTAGATTCAATGACTTGGTTATTATCATGGTCCGTATCTTCAGGTAACATTTAGTCTTTTTTCATTTAAATCGATCTACCGAAAGTTATTAGAAGTAAAAGTTTGAAGTAATGAGGATGGTCTTCAAAAAAATATAATAAGAAAGTAAGCAAAGTGACATCGAATGTTGTGTTCGACGGGTTTTTACGCAAGTGATTCCGTGAAACACGTTTTAAAAATATTTCGTCATAAATAATTTTAAATAATTCATTTCTCAAATCCTATAACATTTGCAATTTTATTTATTATGTAATTAAACTGTCCAAGTACAATAAAGTATGTGCTTATAATTTTTTACCATTTTTTTTTTCACTAAATCGGGATCTTTAATCCGAGTCCAAATCACGTTTGGCGGGTTTTTATCATTTATTTCTTTTTTTCTTGTACTAGAATTGAAATAAATTTGACACTCGTTTGTATCAACACTCTTGCGAGAGCAAAAAAATCAAGAACCTTTAAATATTTTTTTTCTATTACCGCATACATATTTCGTGTAGTTGATTTGAAAATAATAGACTATGATAGATGGATGGATAATCTGTTTGACGGATGTACTGATTCTTAATAACGATTTAGGATACAAAGTTAAAAAATCATTTCCTGGTGACACCGATTTATAAGTGGACTATATGATTTATAAATTTTAACAAAACCCTTCGATGTGTGACGCCACGTAGTTCAAAAAATCCTCGTCTACTAGTTACTATTAGGCAAGCGCACTAAAGAACAATGCCAGCAGCTCTCCAGTGGCCGCTAGTACCCCAAAAGTCCATTCACAAGGATCTACACAATACCAAATAATGTTCCTCAATTTTTGAGTGCACACAAGCGACCATTCGTGTTACAGAGATATGACAATGATTATCTACTCTTAAAGGGAAGGAATTGTTTTATCTCGTCTCAACAGAGGGTGCAAGCATAAATGACCAGCTAACAAAGTAATTCCTTAGATAGACCTAAATACGAGTATGAACTTATAGTATAACTTATTCAACAATAATAAAGCATCAAATAATGATGGCGTACTGCAGAACAAAATATTTAATATTACTTCATTTTAAATGTTTTATTTTTTCTCTTTAGTTTTATGGTTTCTTTCCTTTTGTTTCCCTTTATACATTTTGTTTTCTACTTTATTATTGTTTCTTTTCTTTTTGCAGTACTCCATACTGCTAATTGTTACGATGATGAATTAATGTCGTTCTATTTCTATTTCTAAATATGTAACTAGCCTTACTACCTTCGGTAAAATGCTAATAATACTCCACATCGCATCTCCTCGACTGGACTATCAAATAAACATGGAATAATTGTGTAGCATTTAATGGTAACATTTCAAAAGTACGTGATTATTACAGTTTTGCGGGCGTTGCGGGCAACGTGAGCTGGGAGCTCGTGGCGCGCGGCGAAGTATTATGTTCTCCACTGAATGTGAGTTTTAATGTATCATAATATTTAACAAAACTATTTAAAATAGTTTGGTATAGTCCTTCAAAGTTTCGTGATACTCAGAAGCTTACGTCTGATATTTTTTAAGTTGTCAAAGTCGTAAACGATCGTGTAGAGCATCTGATGTTAAATGGTGTCTGCCGCGCATGGACGTGTACATCTTACCTCAAAGTAAACGAAAGTCCTCTGTGACGACGTGCAAATTAGTATCTACTCCTGAGAAATGAGATGGTCACCCCTCTTGTAAGGTATACTATGTAAATGTACTGGACACCTATTCCGACAGTGTATGTTTATGATTATTTAAAAATATCTTTAAATATCTAATTACAATATTATATTCATTTATTTATTACACCACATCTATAAACATAAGAAAAACTAACTAGTAAAGGATAAGCTTAAGAAACCGGATAACTTGCACATACCTCGTCATTTCTTTATCCCCAAGAGCGTGACCCTAGGACACTTAGAGTTCCGCACAGCCATTAAAGTCTTATGGAACTAAAGCATTTCGCTGTCGAGAGCGTCTTAATTCAGTTCCTTTCATAAAGGTGTGATTTAGTATGAGCCCCTGGAATACTATTTATCACTCCAACTTGGGTATATCCCGGATAACCGGGAACCGGGGGAGCGAACAGCCCAAGTTGGCTTGAGTTACAGTAGTAATTAAAATGCACGCCATTATGGCGGTTATAACAAATTACGCTCAGTATCAACAACGTCGAGTTTTGGTACGAATGGCGGAGACAGTCGTGATGGCGGTTTCAACGGATGTTCAGGAAATATTACTAACTGTTTGTTAAAGCGAAGTTTTAGAACGCGTTAAAAGCTAATACGCTTCGATTATTTGAATTGACGACGAACGATGGTATCTTTCATTGAGGCTTACCTAAAGTCTCGTTCTTTTAAAATGGCTAATCGGGAATCCGGGAAAAATAACGTCACAATTGAGCAAATAAAAAGTTGAAATATTATAAAATTCAATTTAATTAAGAAAATATTTAAAATAATCATATAAGAAATACTTTATTTATTAACTAGTATAACGCAAGAAACTTTATAACTATGTGTCACATCCACATTAACAAAAAACGAGAATTAATGAACGTTGTCGAAAATCCTAAACCTACCTGATTTTCATAGAATTTATCATTAGAAAATAGCAAAGCAAATTTGTTTAAATTAACTAAAGTAATAAATATAATGATTACATTCCGCTAACCGCTACAACACTCTTCAATAAACACGAACAGGAACCGATAATTAACGATATGAATTCGTTGGAAAATCGAGACTGGCGATGAGCAGTTGAGTTAACAATCTAACTCAAAGCGTCGCAATTAGACGAAACACGAAACAAACAACGAGTGCCTCTCGTTAAATTTACACGCTCTGCCATTTCAAGGAACCAAATTGATTGGCACCGCCATCTTTTAGAATCTGCGCAAATTGTTCCCCCGCACTTGTCCTGTAATTGTTCTTGTGTTATTTTTTTGTTCCAGAAATGCTTAATGCGATGTGAGCGCAAATGCAAGAATTTTCAGAGCGAAATTTGAACGAGAAATGTCCTGCGTAATTCGTATTCTGGAAAGGAATTCTTATGAATTATTTTCGTGCAACAAGTGTGTAAGTACACACTCGTAATTATTATGGCTCTTTCTATTACTCGTGGCTTAGCTCATCGCTCCTCCCTTGTTTATGAACATGGAAATGTGTTGTCAGAAAATTTGTTATTTTAATTCATCTGAGCTTTAATTTAAGCATAACAAAGTTGAATAAGGATTATTACATATTTTTTTATGTCGCAAAGGTAGTAGACGAGTTTGCCGAAAGCCCATAAATATTCACGTATAACCAACAGAACTGAAATTCCATCTGAGGTCAAAGATGCGTTGCTACTCTTGAAGGCTCAGATAGTGGACTCGCTTGTTTAAGATAGCTGGCACTTGCAACTTCTCAACCAAAATACAAGAGTTACTTCACGGCGAATATTAGAGGTGGCGGTGGTAACTCCCCGATTGAATTATAGTTCTTCCACATATCAAAAGTTTACTCACAAGACATACTTTTACATGCATGAATTTCATGTAACCCTAGTTAGAAATTCAGTATAATCTTACATCTAATATTATTGGACACTATTGACATTATCTTAACCAATCAGCCTGCAACCTTTACATAGCAGCTGCCTAATATATTGCAGCTCATGAAGTAATCCAGAAGAAAAACCTTGAAATACATTAGATTGTTTCGTTTATAAAAAATGAAAGAACAACGGTAATGAGAATGTTAGCGAACTGCTTCAGATGGTTTTACAAAATGAACAAAACATTTAAATTTAATTGACTGATTGTCATGAAGTAGGTACAGAAAATAGTATATAACTATACGATAGTATAACGAAGTAAATATTTCCCGAAGTTTAGAGCTAACACTACGACATTAACATAAATGACTTCTACTTCTTTTCAATCATTTGCCATTCTAAGATGCACTTAAAACTGAAAAGTAGCGCAGTGCAAAATGTTCGCTTTACCCGAGTACGGAAGTTGACGAGCGAATGTACTAAAAAGCAGCAAATAGAAGAAGATCGATGGAGCCCATTCAGTAAACTGACGCAAAGAGCAATATTTTTCGAGCAGTCCAGCTTATTTGCTTACGGGCAGCTTTTGACTTTGGCAGTGGCTCAAGTATCGCTGACCACTTCGGGAGCGGTTCATTTGCAATTCAATTCCGTGGAAATAAAGTAAAACATTGATCGATGGAGCTGCATGAATAAGCTGGCGACGGTAATGATCAAAAACTTAAATATTTAATGGATGGTTCGCTCATTACGAAAAATATATTTCTATTTAGTGACTTGAAAACGAATTTATGCTGAGAAAAAGTCAGTCACGACCATGGTAAACAAAAAAGGAAAAGTCAGTCTCGTTAATCAAATTTGAAAGAGAAGTACATTCTCATATTAATAGTATAGGAACTCATTCTAAAGACAGTATTATAGATTCAGTATTTTATATTTAGTATATATATATTTTTCACTTTATATTCTTTATTTAATTCTAATACAAATCCAGGTGGTAGAACTACAATTTCATCGGGGAGGTACCACCACCGCCCTCATAATCCGCCATAAAGCAGAGATGCGATTGCCTGCTACACCTATGAGCAAGGCGAACATCTCAGTCTTCAGGACGACGTTACGCATGCTCGACGTCAGATACGATTTTAATTCTCTTTGAAGTTGGACGTAGATATATAGGTTGCAGATCATCTGATGTTAAATTGTCTCTGTGGACCATCATGGACATCTACGCCCAACAGAATTTTAATCCTGCCTGACGCCGTGCACAGATGCATTGCTTACTCTGAGAACTGAAATGGTCGTCATGCTTGTAACTTTATTACAACTTACGTTCACCTCTTCCACTGAAACACTGAAACTGCTTTCCAGCCGATTATGAAGGCGACTGATTATAAATTTCCTTATTTCCACTAAAACTAGCACTTAATAGTACATTAGTGTAAGTGGGGACTGACGTAATAGAGAACTTGTCCTTCATTTGCTAAATCCATAAGAAACGAGGTGCTACGTCACGGTAAGTTAAAAAGCATTTCCTCTGCGTCAAATTACGGATGATTGATTCGTACCAACGCGTTTAAGTTAAATATAACACTTTTTTTATTAAAAATAGTTTATGAGAAACGTACTTGACTCATTTCCGGATTATACCAGCACTATGCACGCTAGTGTGTTCTGCTTTAGAGGGCATGAATTACGAAGCACTGTACTTACTTTTCACTTACATTAGTCAAGTAACATAGTAGTTAAGTCAACTTAAGTGGCTACAATTTCTTACTATCATTTCCTGTTTTGCTTGGAGACGATCGTATTAAGGAACTGTATTGATAAATATTCCCAGAAACTTAATTACGAATTATGAAGCCCGTAACAGCTTCACAAAAAATGATATCGCCTTAATAGTTACTAACTTACTATCGCTAGACTGCAGTTTTGCTGTAAAATGTAAGACAAGGCATTTTTTAACTGTATTGCAATACGTTATTTGAAAAATGGAGCTCAAAATGCGTTTGATTTTAAAAGAATATCTTTGCGGAATATTTTGTTTCCTAACTAATGTGTACTCACGACTAATACTTTTACTGCAGATATTTCAGACCAGATGTATGGATCATGATCATGATCCACCTACAGTTTATAATATTACAATTGTATATGATATTAGTCTGAGATCACATGATAGAAACCGGTAATGACCGGAATAATGTAGCCTGATAATACAATAACTATAGAAAGTCCTTTGTTTGTCACTACTGTTTTGGGGGCACGCTAATTTTCGAAAGTTGTAAGTCCATCATTTTTGTATTAGGATAATTTTGACCTATTAAAAAATCCATTTTTTTTAATTCCTTTTTATTTTTTGTGACTCATTTTGGATATATTCGAAATCTCATTTTTGCCTCCATATTTGCTCCCTTGTGCCCCAGCAAGAATAGCCCTTAAGCCCTTAGCCCTTAGATGCACAGGCTGCGTACAAAATGTGGGTAGATTAAATCAGTCGATTTCCGTTTAAGAAACACAAGTTTCATAGACGTTTTAAGGTTTATGAAAAGTATATCAAAAATATCATTGAAATCGATATAAACGATTAAGAACTTTGTCATATGTATAAAGGTTCTCACGCGTGCTCATTATACTGTAGAAATAGCATTTCGATACAAATCTTTTTCCTTCAAACCGCAGTAACACAAATTGGTATAACAATATAGGGTTGTAGCTTTGTCCATGTCGAGAGTTTAACATGAAGTTGATCTACTAATTAATGTTTATTCTGTGACTATTTTGTATGTATCCTTGCGAGAGCGCTGCAAACTAGATTTTAGTACAAAGGTCACTGAGCCACTGCTGCGGTTGGTTGTTTTAGGGACGTTTAGTTTGACTTGCCAGTAGTTAATTGTTAATTACTTGTACATTTACGTAATTTACAGCACGGTTTAGCCAAAGGTCAGTGGGCTCACAGTATAAAGAAATACCAGTAGTCTCATGCTACTTTACTATATTTTGTCGGTAGTGAAATGAACAATAAAAATTTAAATGAAACTTATTTCATTTCAATTTTTAGGACCTTAGTCCTATGCCTATATAAACTATTGAGGTCGGAAAAATATTAAAAATAAAGTTCACATTATTTATAATCTAGAAATAGAGTTACAATTTATTTTATTTAATCAAATATGAACTTTTCTAATATTTTTACTAAATAGTTAAGTTGAAATTGAAAATATTGAAATAAGTCTAATATTTATTTTCCAAAACGCTGTCCTTTTTATATAATTAATATACCTATTATATTTATTGTACTTCTACGAACCTTAAGTGCGTAGTTAGTGTTGTCATATTTAACTTATTTCAATTTTAATAACAAAAACAAGGAAAGGGTTTAAAAAGTGAAAAAACCTGTCTGATTGTCGAGGAGATATCAGACTCTACATTTTTTGGATTTCGGCGGTGTGTATCCTTACTCACTCATTAAGGCGTACCCTTATTCCTCGGCAGCAACATCCTATTTGAACTTCGGCTGAAACTGGGAGATCTGGAGATGGCTACAGATGATCACTTGACATCGGGTCTACATTTGTCTCCCAATGTACCAAAACAGAGACATGAAAACTCGGTGCTTAACTACACAAAGCTCGCTATGCGGGAGATAATTTATTCCCAACAGCTCTTTTAGCGGTATTTTAAAAAACAAATGTACTAAACTGTATTTCAGCGTAGGAAGATGCACGAGCTGCATAAATATTTGGTTAAATGCAGGTGGCTGACTATTTGCATATTTACTTAGTTAAACACGCTCGTAATTGCAGCTATTAGACTAATTTTCACGGAACACAGTTTGAGAATTGAATTATATATTGTTTTGTAAATAAATATATTACATGTATAGTTTTAAACTAATATTATGGCGGAATTTATACATTTAAGTATGTATTTAGCGGCTATTCACGATTATGTAATGATTTTATATTTTTGTTTGCTGATATTTCGAATCAGTTGCATGGCTTGTGGTCAAGTCTAAACTGCGGTGGTGAGAAAGGTGTTGACAATTGCTAATGGTAGATTAATCTATCTAACTTACGTCTTGTTCGTTTTACTTTTTTGATTCATAAACTAGAATATAAAAAATGGAAAAATGGAAATTTGGAAACAGCAAGTGCCACAACTGTCAGAAAATTAGTAACATTTGATTATTAAACGAACGCTAAGTAAAAATTATATTATAACATATGTAATATAAACTAAAAGAAGATAACTTCTGTAATAGCCCCACTAGTATAAAATAAATCAAATTTTCATACAATCAAAGAGTGTGCGGTAGATTATTGACGTACAACAAGAATTTCTGAAAAAAAAGGAAATTGAATTTTTTAAAATTTGCATCGAAAGAAATGTGTAGTGGATTTATTGATGATTTCAATCTAATCTGATGCATCCCGAATACTAAAGATAGTGTAATTTTTGCTCGCCACTCCCCTCGCTAGTTGCGGGACAGAAAACCGAAGGCCGCATGCAAGTAATACTGTGGTTTATTTGTCGGCTGGCGTTATTGGAAACGTCGTGGTTTTATCGCGCCATCTCGGAATTTGCGTCCGGAATTCATTCCCAGCTATATTGAACCGCTTGCCAAGTAAAATCTTTGGAAGAACCAAGAGTGAGTGAATAGTTATTTCAGTAGGAAACTATCTTACTATCTGCAATTTATATGCATGCAGGCAGGAATCTTCGTTAGATTGCGGAATTTCTTGAAGTTGCCTTGGCAGCAGTCTTCGAGACTTTCGATAGTGATTATTCACTGATTGCTGTAATCAGCTTACACATTAAGTTTCGTGTTGAATTGCTTTTCATGTTCGTACTACGAAATGACGCACTTACTTGGTTACACACAAAACAAACATGACATAGAAATATGCATCTTCCTTATTTATACCGACAAGATAAAAATATCACAAATTATTTATATTTAAGTGAATGTTATATTTAGCCGTAGGTTGTAATGCAACATTTTGTTGGACATGTACTACTTCACTAATAAACTCAATTTGCATAAAGATTTAGTAAACCTTGAAATTTATTCCTGTATACACAGATTCATGTAAGGACAGTACTGAAGATCTATCTGAGGTGGTATATAGAAGAAATAATAGTCCCTAGGATTGCAACTGTACCTTTTCAAACGAAACGAAATTGTTTTAAAGAGGATAATGATTACAGCGATAGTACTTCCCAGTTAAACTTTAGTTCAATCACCTGCAATTTATATAAAATCCTATTTATAAACTAATTACTACTTCCAACTTTATAAATTAAGATAAACTCTCGGTGAGATCTTTCATCAAGTCTATTAAGTATAGTCCCGAGCATATCATTTCCTCTTAAAATTTACCTACCTTCCAACTTTAGAAGGGTTGGGACAGTCGCAAAGTGTAAGTGTACAAAGCCGGGCGCTTAATGAAAGGGCCCAAACGGGCTAAAGCGGGTTGGGACATGTTGTGCATCAATAATTTAGCGCGATTACACGCCACATTACGTTTGTAGTTGGCCTTATGGAGTAATCCCTGCTGTGACGTCACATGAATATAAGCTTAGGAAACGGTCCTTATCTTGAACCTTGTGAAAGTGTATAAAAACAATTGTTTTGGTAGGTTATTTTTTACACAAAAACATTTCCAGTAAAATGAATAGTAAACAAAAGACTGTCCTAAATAACTTTTCAACATATCAAACGTACAAAAATGTTGTCATAATCGCTTTAAAAAGCCTTTTATTTTGATACCCGACTCAATAAGAACGGATAAAAATAAAAATTACGAAGTCCATAACACGGCATCCAACATCCGCCATTTTGATTTTTCAACTTTAAATGTGTCCTGTGACCTATAACTTGAAATCTGTTCATTCAAATCATTTACGAAGAAATCTTTAAAGAAGTTAACATATTTACAGACTTACAGGTCAAATAAATATAACATATTTTGGGTTGCACTATTTACAAATAAACAGCAGGGTTGAGAGAGAGAGAATCATGGGGCCAAAGAGTCATACCTGAAACAACCAGAACAACATGCAATTTACTTAGAAATATCTGTTTGTATATAATACAAGTAAATGAAGAAGAACTATTGAAGACGTAACAGAAGTTATCGCAAGTGACATCGATAAAGACAAGTGATATGTTTTATTTAAGCTCAGAGAAACTTATGACAACCTTTAATGCATTGGAAGTATCTTTTTTTTGTGATAAGAGCAGCAAAGAATATGCAAACCACCTGATTAAGAAGTCGCCCAGAGATATCCACGTACATCCACAAACACGACCGAAATACTATCTGAGCTCGAACGTAGATACGTTGTTACTTCTGAGGACTAAGAGGGTCAACTCGATTACGACGGCGGCGGTGGTACCTCCCAGATCGAACTATAGTTTTTCCACCTATAAATCCCACCTTTTCTATTTATCCCAATATTAAAAACTCTTATATGATACATGTTCAATTTATCAATGAGGTTCTAAAAGCTAAAATCTTTTCATCTTAGCATTCAGCAATGAACGCCGCAAGGAAAATGATAGTAATCATAAATCCATTTACAAATCCGTGTTGGATAAGTGAAGTGTGCTGTCGTATTTATAAGCAGGTAGTGTAAGCAAGACCATTTATGTAAAAGTCTATTGCAACATTAAGCTATTATCACACTAAAAATGAGAGCAGTAAAGTTCGTAATCGCTTGGATGATACGCAGTGTAGGATTTACGTTACATAGCTCCGAGCAATAGTAAAATCTCATGGAGTAAATATCAAGATGAATTTTCGTGTATTGAGTTCGTTACAATCGGATAGGAATATAATATGAAATTGTTGGTTCAGGTCTATTCTCGGAATATTGTTGCAAATAATTTCCCAACTCTTCTTCAAGAGTACGTAACTTTCGAAGAAATCTTTCTCATTTCTTAATTTCTTACATTTGTCTGATCGAAAGATTTATAGCCTTCAAATAGTAAATCGATAATACCGAAATTGAAGTTTTTATCTTTCATGATATAAAATTTGTAGATTTTTTTGTTCTATTTGCTATTTCATTCGACGGAGACAGTTAATTTATGAAGTTTTTGAACCTAAGGTCAGAACCCTGTCTGCTTTTGGCTTTAACGTGCACGTATCCTAATTAATTCGTACAAAGTACATCAGTCTTTGTGACTTTGTCATATAATTATAGTTTTAATTAGACGTGGTCTGGACAGTTTTAATTCCAGTTATATTAAGGTTTTCAGGTACACTTTTTATTTGAAGTACGGCAAACTTGTAGCAGACCATCTGAAATTAAGAGCTGCAGTCCATTTGAAGCACCAGTTCAAGGACTCTAGATTCTTGAGAGGATATGTATGCGTTGATACTCCTGAAAACTAAGACAGTCGTTTCCCTTGTAAATGTAGTCGCCAAATACATATTTAATCGATGATCAAGAAAAAAAAAGATTTGATTTTAGTACTTATCCGATTGACCGTAGTTTCTACTACCTTGCAAATCGCTTGAGTTTCTTTTAACATAAATGAGTCCTGGCCCGAGCTCGTATGTTTCCTCCATTACCTGCCTAAGTCCCCTGACCCCTGAACCTCAAACATAATCATCTGCAATAAATAGACCCCGTTAGGGGATTACGCTGCACCCAACTGACTGTAATGTCCTCTAATTCAGCCCCCAGCCCTAATGAAGCACTCCGAACTCCTTCTAATTAAGCTTGCGTAATTGAAAGGGACTGTTTTTGATATTTGAACAACGACATCTCCACGAAGCTCTCGTTTTTCAGAATTAATTCATTTATTTCACACACAAATTTTCGAAATTTTAACATTAAATTGTATTTTAGTTGGTATGGTTTCTTCAGACCGCGATAAATCTGGCTTAATATTATTGCGTCTCATGGATACATGTAATTAAATCCATGTAGAAACGAATATAAATTAATGTTTAGTACTGTATTATAAAAGGAAATTATTTGTATAACGTATCTCCGCGTGTGGATTTAACCTAATTACAGAAATAAACAAAGCTATAACTTAACATGTCAAAACTTTTAATGTTGTATAGTTTTCATTGTAATCTTGATACATGTTTTCATTCTCGATCATAAATCTCGAGTCACGCGCGGTTTTATAAACACAGATTTTCTTATAAAAACGTTCACATTACGTAACGAGTCGTGAAAACAGGAGTTCGTTAA
The DNA here is from genome assembly GCA_018251015.1 of Phocides pigmalion okeechobee. Lineage (NCBI taxonomy): Eukaryota > Metazoa > Arthropoda > Insecta > Lepidoptera > Hesperiidae > Phocides > Phocides pigmalion. Next base: position 12,363 of record DWON01002751.1, read on the forward strand.
ATTTATTTGGACCGCAAACAAAGGTACATATGCCATGAATTCTTAAACAACAATATTAGCAGCGCGACAGCCTTCTCCACATGTAACGGAAACTTAACATGACGAGCACATTACCACGAATTTATGATGGACATTCAAAAAGCAAACGAATTCTGCGAGTAATAAAGTACAAAATTGAACGGTGAACATTAACGTGTATGGGTCGAGGCAACGATGTAATACTGAAATAATTTATTGCCACATACAGTTGGAATTTTTACGACGAAACATGTTTAAGGTTGCTTTTACAGACGTAGTAAGGTTGATGTAAGACCCCGATTACAACTAAGACTGGAACTGCTGAATGTAATGATCTGGAAATGGCCTCCATGAAATGGATACAAATGAATCAGAAGCAGATGTTGCTGCAAAAATAAGAAATATAATACATTAGAATACCGAATGACGCTTTTCCTTCTTTTTTGTTGTAAAAAAATCTATCGTGATAACGAAAAATGCTTATCTTATTAAATTTTAAAATATATTTTTTTTTCGTTTTGTGAACAGCAAATGGTTTACTTTTTACTTAATGGACATTGAAATACTTCTAATTGTACGAAGATTTAAATTTTTTTTATGTTAAAACTTTATTACAACTTTATTTTCATACCTGCCTGTATAAAATTAATAATGAGAACGATATTTTATAAATTTTCTCAGTAATCAAATTCCAGACAAAACTTAATTAAAATACGCGCTGAAAAATCGCTAGGAAATCCCCAATACCCTTAATGTAAATTTTCCAATAGCTATATTAAAGCTATAAACATCCTTATTGTATCTTGGGTATCTCCCACACAAGGCGGGGCGTAATGAAACATGGCTATAAGATAAACAGAGAGCGAACAATATTTTTTACAAGTCGTCCGGAAGGCTTTTCGGTTTACGGCCTTCCCGATTGATTTCGACCCCCGGACGTAAATAACCGTCGATTTATTGCGACACTTCATCGTGTGAAACACCTGTATCGTATACGCGTTCTTCTACTTCGTCTATTTTATTTTTCTCGTTGGCGAGTTACGGTTAATTAATATAGTTCACCGTTTAGAATGTTAGCTCCATGTTCATAACTATATTTATTGAAAAATGCGTTTTAGGCTTCCGTAGCTTTAAAACGCTGTGACTTCAAAATAAATCCTCATAATTTCGTCACATTCATCTGTCCGTATCAGTCACTGCTTTATTTAAAGGTAAATTTTAGAGGAAAAAGCGCAGTAAGTTGAATAATAAATTGAAATTACCAAAACTCAGAATTGTAACGTTAACACTTTATATACAAAACTGAGGTATAAAATAAAAATAAAATATTGCGCCGGAGCAAATATCATCAGATAAATCTTCAAAAATTTAAAGATCGGAATGTTCATCGGATAACTTTTCAAAAATTTTCCTTTTAGAATCATAACATGTAAAATCTGAGGCGTTTTTTGCTAAATGAGATATTTTTCTTTTTTTTTAACCGGCTGTTTTCAATTTCTTTAATCCGACTACAAAATTTTTCACTTCGTGATCCGACACACGTTTGTTAGTTTCTCAAATTTGCTTCTTATTTTATCCACATGTTATATTCATATTTGTCCGTGTTCCGTTAATTTATATCCTGAAAATACAAAACGATCAATTGTTCGGCACACCAGTATACCTATCGTTTAAACGACCTTCCCTCGATGTACCCGCCACCCTATTTCATTCTATTTCAACCGCCATCCATTATGACATGGTTTTATTTATTACTTCAGTTACAATAAAATATTCCAATGAATGGATACGAGCAGACTATTCAATTTGGATTTGCTGAAAAACGCATCATGTTCTACTGGTGGTCGACATTATTTATGTGCATTTTACAATCCAATCTTTTTTACTAAGAATCATACGTAACAATCTTCTGTCGTCAGTATGCCACAGAAATGTGAATATTAAGATAATAGAAGTGGCAAAGGCAGGTGAACTTATCATATTTGAGTTTTACAGAACAGTTTGAGTTTACAGTTTTTCATCAGGAGGTTCATAGGTGTAGCCGACATTCATATCACTTCAACCGAAAGATAAAAGTTGTCCACATTTAATTCATTTTCTTGTCCTTAAATTCTTTCGAAGTAATTACAGTCATTTGTATGTTATGTATTTGATATGTATCCAAATATCGTTCATATAGCAATTAATTGACAAATCTACATTTTGTGAATTTTACGGGAACAAGAATCAAATATTGGTGAAATATTTTAAGTATAAGCATGAATTTATTTTGACAACAATATTGACCTAGTTTTCTTTATGTATGTATATAAACTATAAACTTTAACTAAAGTGCATATGCACTATGAACACTATTAATCATTTTTATGAATATGCCAATTCTGTTTGGTACATAATAAAAGTATATTGTCGTAACTTCTGATGTCATTTTTCATAAAACGTAAAACGTTTCACTTACTTTTATATTCTTCACAAATGTTACGCGTCTCACCTTTAATATTAATTTTAATAAATATTACCTCCGAGTTCATAGCAAATTAAGTGTTGGAAAGACTTAATGGGGTTCTGGACCTCTCGAAAATTATATTAAAAAAAGTCGAGAACTTCGCAATATTAGCCCGGATTCAAATCTTGCCCTGAAATTAAAGCACCTAAACAAATTTGATCTGCTTCTTCGTTCAATTTTATCGTGCAATTTGAATTATTAAGAAAATGAAAACTACTTTGACAATAACGAATTTAAAGGTATTTGTTGTCTCTTCTTTCCTTCAATGTCTTTCAAAATTGTTATTCTCTTGAGAGATGAATTAGAGCAAATACTGGATTTTTCTAACTCATTGGCTATTCCTTTGTGAATGGATAATTAAGGTAATTTTAGAAACTTACTTATTATAGAAAAGAGAGTTATTTATTAAATATAAAAAAGATGAGTGTACACCTAATTTACAAATCAATCAATTTACAGGTTAATTATATGCAATACTTGATATTTCTCTAATCTACCGGTATCCCTGCAAATTGGAAATGCTTATTGCATGGGTAGTTTTAGAACGGTGGCAAATATCTGACATATCTGGCATCATCAAAGTAAGTTGATTAATCATCGCAGAGTCAACTTACCCTGATGATGCTCCGTTTTGGGGCGATATACATGTTGGTCGTAGAATATAGGATGGTACTCTTGTACATATTCTTACTCTTTTCAATTTTTTCTATTTTCATTGTGTATGCATTGAAATATATACTATTATTCATGGTGGTAGCGATTTGTTGTAAAGTATTTTAATAATAACTAAATATGTATATGATCGTTTTTTCGTATCTAACAGTAAATTATTAGATCAGATTAATTTAACACACGGTGAAATACTTTCTACTCAAAGCTGTTAATTGGCCAGGTCAATTTAACCTATTTTATAGGTTAAGTTACGTTCTCGTACCCTTCAATTGCTTGTCGATAATAGAGAAATCAGAGTTCTGATAACCGAGTGCGATCTGTGAGCATATCCCGCATTACATCCTTTGGTTTTCCTAACAATAATTCCAACAAAAGGAATCCTTAAACAGTCAGATATGGCGTTTCTCGGTATTATGTAAGTCAGGATTTGAGAATGGATTGTGGAGTTTTTCTCTTTATTTCTACGACTTCACTGCCATGAAACGTTTAGAGTGAATCGTTTTGAATATAAAGGATGTTTTTTTCTTTTATGTTTATCCTGTACTACCTTTATGAGTGAGCTTTTCATTATAAAACGTTTTTCTATCCTTTAATGTCTATTAATTGCAGCACCACTTTTAGGTTATACTTTTTTGTGTCTGTATTTCTGAGAATGTTATTTTTAGTATCAGTGAAGCAATATTACATGGTAGTAAGAAACATCGTGGGGCGTGCGAACTCATTATTCGACCTTTATTTATTCGACCAGGGAAGTATCATAGCCACGCTCATTCCTAGTGTGAAGCATTTGTTGCATTTTAGTGAATGTGTATGCTGTATTGCTGACTGACTAATATTACATACTAGCAGTATCCTGCGCGCGTTGCTACGCAACCAATTAAAATGAATTTGAAGGAAAGACATAACACAAAAATTCAATTCATTTTATTGATTTTTCTTTGTTGATTTTGATCGTACCAACTCAGAAACCTTCGTGGGCTCATGCACAACACCTTTGCTAAAGATCATCGCATGATCAAATGCATAGTCTACGAGTCTATAAAGGACATACAGACAAACATTCATTTTTATATATAAGAAGAGAAGATGAGATGACCTATTAGACTATCCTAGTCCTCGGTTAATTCAACGTGTCTATGGACGACATCGGACAAGACTTGAGATTGGACATAGATAGCTACCAATGAACAGCAGATACCATCAGGCGTTCTGCTTACTCGTTTTTACTTTTCCAACATAAAAAAGGTTCCCACACTATGTTTCCCTTCACCATTAAAAGAAGTGGTAATTTATTTCTCATAAGCACACGACTTAAAAAAATCAGATACATGTGTCAGGAACTCAAACTCCGTATTTACGTGAGAAAAACCGGAATGTTGTTACAAGACTATCACTGCTCACTGTAGGTATTGCAAGGTATGTCATAACGTAAATTATTCTCTTTGGCGTTCATACAATATGAAATAGTAAGGTATTATGTCGGCCGCTCCCCGGAGACCGCAGCGCCTCTCGGGAACTATTAACGCAATCTGTTTCAGACGTAAGTCTAATTTCGTGATTGAGAGTCATTCTGAAAATGGAATTTCATTTGAATCACTTTTATCCTACATAACTGCTATCTAGGCTGTATTAAAGTAATTGAGGACGATTTTATATTTTTAAGAAATTCCCAATTACCTTCCCATATATACTGTAAGGTAATGCTTTCCTTTCAAAATTATGAGGATCATGCAATAGATTGCATGTGCACAAGAGGTTTAGTACAGATTGTAAGCACCGGACGCTAAAGTCATGCACACTTCTATCTTTCGAAGGCCTCGCTAAGCTGTCGGTTGTTATCATTGGATAGCAGTTGTTATTTCTTGTCGGAAGCCCTCTTTGAAATAATCTAATATCCCTAAGACTGTAGGCTCTATAGACACTAGCCTGTATTTTACTCGACCAATCTGTATTGAACCAGTGCAATAGAGTCTATTTTAAACCTTTCCCCATTTTATTATAAAAGAAAATTCTTGATGAATGATGTGAAATTTTGTTGCACCCAAAAACATGTTTTAACAAATGTACATAAAAATTTGAGATGCATCGCTATATTTTAACCAAAATTAACTTCCACCAATTTTCATTAAGTCCAATCATAGCCTTTACTGTGTCATAAATTGATTCTGTAAACAATGTCATTCAACACCAATATCAAAACCGACCATTGCCATTGGCATTTTCAGTCAAGCGAGGTATTACGAATTTAAGCCGCCACTGGATTTAGAGGCAATCTATTCGAGAGACAATCCATTATTAATACAGCATTATCAATTCCAAATAATACCTTACCCTGTTCCCGTACACAATTGTTTAGGAGGGAACTAGCTACGTTAATTTCGACGGGACCACCGCACATAAATTCATGGGCCTGTGAAATTCTGGCACGTAACGAATTATCCATACCGTTATACCGCTAATGAAATAAGCAAAATACCGGTCCAGTTAACACGTCTTCCGTGGAATAGACATCTTGATACAAGTCGTTTATAAATAGATATCTACATTTGTCCTTTTGGTATCACATAGGTTATCTCTTAACAATTGTAATTAATTATTTTTTACAGATTTAAATAGAGTTTATCAATTACTCGTGTATATCTGTATCCTTTTGAAGGTTTTTCTGCTTTGCCTGTAGAAATAATTCTAATTCTGCTTTAGTATGCAGTAGTTGTTGTACTGTTGTGATCTGTATTAACTTTATGAGGCATAACAACTTCGCCTTTAGGTATGGACAAGCATTTTATTTTAACACCAGATGATATTTCTATATTTGTTGGAAGTGATTGCAGATTTATTTTACTTCCTACTTTAGAAACCTCCTCCTATTTGGACATCGATTAGTAAGTATCTTGCGTGTAGATTACAGAGATATCTTAACCGATTCAGATGATAGCGGATGTTATAATGGATTTAGTTAATTAAGCACTTAAAAATTTGAATCATCAGAACGCCTGTGTTATGTAATAAGCACATAATTGTCAACTTTGTTAATTCTGTTAGTCTTAACTGCATAGTTTGTAATCTGTGACGTTTGTGTATGTACACAATATTTTGGTTGTTGTCTGTGTCATGTGAAGGAGTAAAACTCAAGAATTGTAGGCAACTTAGCAATCGTTGTCTTGAAGCCGGCTGTATGCATGATGCTCGAACATAGAAAATCCGAAAGCAGTGTATCGTACCCTATTATCTCGACTAAGAGGATTGCTTCGTAAGCATTTTACTTCCGGGTGCATGCGATCCTTTGAGAAAATACCGGCTCTGAAGGCCATTGGGACAGAAATTTAGATTTATATTACATGATTTTTTATGATGACACATATATTTTTTAATTTAAAAAGAATCGCGGTTAACCAAAATATAAAATCAAGCTTCCAAGCTTGAATATTTATTTTCAATAATAATTATTACAAATCTAACATGAAATATCTCAAAACGAATTATATTAAATAAACTAATTACAAAACCTAACCTAAACGATCTAACAAAGTTCATGTGAAATGGTGCCAAGAACATAGGCCGCATTCCCACGCTGAATAGTGATTACAAATTTCTGCGGAAGACAAGAACGCCCCCACTTTTCACCAGCACCGTCGATGAAAATGAGATTAATTAAAAAAAAAATGGCACTCGAACTCCACGGACCAATGATAAACCAAGCCAAGTTTCAAAGGCTAGTTAATCAAACATATAATCACTCCTAACTAGAACATATATATTTGCGCCGCTTGGCTTCTTCTGCGCCCTCGCCACAGCCCTGGCCCTCTATAGTGTTTCGCTGAAGCCAGAAGGGGTGAACATATCGGCGCATGTTGGGTCCCATACGAGGGCCTTCCCAAACTCCCAAGGAATTAGTATCGGGAATTAGTAGCGGCCAATCGGCCGCTAGCCATCATCGTGTACTATCTCCACCCGTTCTAAAACCGAAGTGATATCGATCGGTGGCAAACGCTCGTTTAAAGATGTCATCATTAATAGAGACATGTCAGGAATATCTACCAGCACTGCACTGATAGAAGAGACCGTGAAGTCCGGTTTCATCGATGACCCAGTCGCGAATTTTAAAATAGTTGTGCGGGTGCACACTTACTATCGCTGGATTGGAAGAATAGACTTTGGTTACTTGCTGTATTTATTTATTCTATATG